>JAGDQP010000242.1:0-112022 GCA_022664845.1 Lepisma saccharinum
CGCCTTGTTTCAATCCGTTGCGAATCTTGAAACTATCTGACATATCGAAACTACCTATCCGTACTCTGCTTATGGGGTCGCTGAGACACATCTTCACTAGTTGGACCAATTTTTTTGGAATTCCAAATCGTATTAAGATACTGTATAACTTTTCCCTTTTGATAGAATCATATGCTTTCTTAAAATCAATGAATAGCTGATGAACTGTCCCATTGTATTCCCATTTCTTCTCCAGAATTTGTCTCAAAGCAAAAATCTGGTCCAACGTGGATCTATTTCTTCTAAATCCACATTGGTGATCTCCAATTATTTCATCTACGTAAGGTATACATTTAGGCGTGTTAACAGAATATTACTTAATACCTTGTAACAAGTTGGACGTAACGAGATTCCGCGGTAATTATTGCATTCTGACTTATCGCCTTTTTTGTAAATCGGAACAATTATTGATGTTTTCCATTCCTTTGGGAGCTCCTCCTTTCTCCATATAGCACGTATCAATTTATGTAGTTCCTTGATTAGTGCCGTTCCTAATGTTTTAATTAATTCGGCTGGAATATTGTCTATTCCTGGTGATTTGAAATTTTTCAATTTCTTAACCGACATTTCGATCTCGATCTCGCTAGGTTCGGGAATCCATGGTTCTGCGGTATGGATTTCAAATTCCTCCGTTTGTTCCCCGTTGTGTACATTAAGAAGTTTGTCGAAATAACTTTTCCACACATCGACAATTTTAGTCGGATCCGCCTGAAGATCTCCACGTTCCTTTCTAATAATTCCTAACCTCGGCTGGTAACCTTTTCTTAACGAGTTTATCCCTTTGTATAGATCTCGTATGTTATTTGTCTTCCCGTTTTCCTCAATCTCCTGAATCTTCTGCGTCAGATATTCTCGCTTTTTGTTTCTGAACCCTAGTGTGGCGTTCCGTTTCGCGTTACTGTAGTGGTTGGTATTTGCTTCACTTTTATTACTTAGCCATCGTTGCCTTGCTTGTTTTCGTTCCTCATGAAGTTTAATTGATTCTTCATCAAACCAAGGTTTGTTTTTCTGTTGTTTCTTCTCACCTACGCGTTCCTTCGCTGCGCTCTTAATTGTTTCACGAATTGCCTCCCACATCTTACTTACATCAATTTCATTATTAATATCATAATTATTATTACTCGAGTCGGCAAGGATTTCGAACCTATTTGAGAGTTCGAGTGGGTAATCTGCTCTTATGCTCGGATTATTTTATAGTTTCACTTCGAATTTCAGTTGTTTTGAACCCTTGCTTTCTCTGTTCGCGATACATAACTTTTCCCTTACTTTTGTGATAACTAATTGATGGTCGGTGTCACCTTCCGCTCCTCTGTACGACCTAACGTCCATTATGTTGGTGTGTCTTCGTCTGTCTACTAATACGTGATCGATCTGGTTGAGAGTTTTGCCGTCCGGAGATACCCATGTGTATTTGTGTATGTCTTTGTGTTCAAAGTACGTGCTCTTTACCAGTAAGCTTTTCGAAATCGCGAAAGTTATCAGTCTTTCTCCATTGTTGTTGGTCTTTTCGTGAAGACTGTATTTGCCTATAGTAGGTCTATATTTTTCTTCCTCCCTACTTTGCATTGAAATCACCCGACACAATTTTTGAATTATACTTCGGTAATCGGTCAAACAACCTTTCTAGCTAATCGTAGAATATATCTTTGTCGTTATCAGTAGTCACCTCGGTCGGAGCATAGACGTTTAATAAAGCCGTGTTGCCCCATCGAGTACATATTGTAACGTACGACAGTCTTTCGTTTACGAACTCTATATTCTGAACCGCCTGAAGGATACTATTCTTAATGAGGAACCCTGTTCCGAAATCGTGAGACTGTGTTCCCCCGTAGTAGAACGTGTATTTGCCCTGTGGGATACTATCTTGACCCTCCCACCGAACTTCTTGTATCGCTAATATGTCTAGCTCGTATTTCTCGGTCTCGCGTACCGCTACCTGAAGAGCGCCCGTTTGGTATAATGTTCGTACGTTCCACGTTCCTATTCTAAGGTCTTTCTTAATCCTGTTCATAGAGCCTCCTGAAGCAGTCCCAATCCGGAGATCCGAATGAGGGACTAGTTTACCTCCGGAATATTTTACCCCAGGAGAATCCATGAACCATCTGTTACTATTTCTTGACATGTTTTAGCGGTGTAGAGTTGTCAGCTCTACGACCTCGCAGTAAAGGTAGACATTCAAGATGTCGCCCTCTGTCCATCTCTGAGCCTTGCCGATGTCATTCATCTTCAACCTCAGAGTGGTAATGGTGATGGTGCTTCCCCTCACCATGATATTTTTGTTTGGGGTTATCTTCCCCTAGCCTTTGTAGATCCCTCTACTAACTGCAAGGCAGCAGTACTGGTTTTGGTCCGCCCCGGAATATTTCGGGTACCCACCATATCTGGTCGGCATTCCCCTATGCGCCACCTGGGGAGGCGCCTGGTGGAAGACCAGTAACTCCAACCCGGGTGTACTGTAAATACATGTTCCAAATCACCGCTAGCAAGGTCGCACTGGTGGCACAGTTCGTCAGTGGTTAGCATTAAAGTATAAATAAGAGTAGGGGTTACTCTGTGTAGATACAATCCTTTATTAAAATGAAATCCTCTTACTGGACTCAAACCATGTAACTGTCCCGACCAACTAGCTCTCAAGCTTAGCATAAGAACTAATCTAGCTATCTCACATGGGTTAACCTGCTACCTGTGAAGAGTGACGTCATACGGTATCAAGATGCCTACTTTATGGACCTCGAAAGACTGAGAGGTGAGGATAAGCTTGATATTTCTAATACCCTTGCTTAGAGAAGAATTTCTTCCCCTCTAGAAGAATATATCGAATGTATTTCAATAAAAATCAGGTCATATACAATTTGTAAATTTAATAAAATTTTGCAGCATAACAGGTCATAAGATTTGTAAGAATATAAGAATGTTGACACCCACCTATGTCCTTTTACGTACAATAGAAACAGGAAATAACTTAGGTATTGAAGTTTTACAAAGAATATGCTAACACAAAATTATCATATTAGATTTCGCGTAATTGGCTACTTTTATCAATAACATCTAGATTTCTCCTGATGTACGAATTAGTTGATTTTACAATATTCTTTATATAACAGTAAGTGTTAAAAATCCAATACATTTTATCCTGCCATCTGGTATTAGCTCTGACACAATTTTACCATCCATTATACCCGCACAACATTCGTCATCTGTTATCTGTTTCTATATCGATAAGCACTAATATCAGCTCGATATTATCTCAACGATATTTTACTTTCACACGAAAGTAAGCTTTCCAAAACAGGTAACACAGAATATAAAACTCTCTAACAATCGTTCTCTAATAATAACATTGTAGATTAGCTCAAATTAGCTTATTTCCCGTAAGATTAGTTTACTTCAGTTTATATCCATTTTGTTTATTCTTCATTTACCAACATCAAAACCTTTTGGGTTGTATAAAAATCAACATTGTGAACAATAATAAAAATTAGAAACAATAACGATAAATGCACATCATCCGTACAATATATTGATACTGGAAATAGTATTTACATCCCAATTTTATATCTTCGGTGTTCCTTTAGTATGCTGTCCTAGCGAAACTAGCAATAATCCTGCCTAATCAAACCTAACTTATTATAAACGTAGCTTAAATAACCTCAGCTACCATATCATAAATGTTCCCGAACGACATTAAAGAAAAATATTTTTTTATTTTTTCATTTTTTCATCATCATTTTTTTCTCTTTTTTAACTCTTGGATGCATATGCAGGATCAAATCGACCCCAAGTCCTATATTTCTTTCTTTATCTCTTCTGTAATTTAACTCAATGTATCGTACTTTTGTGTATTCCTTTATTGGTCTTTCGTACAAATTTCAATACCTAAAATATTTGTTTATTGTAAGTAGAATGTATATTATATACTTTTTTCAATTGTAATGCTACTTTTACATATGTGGGGTCAAATTGACCCCAGTTTTTTTTACTGTCTTTTATTTGTTTCAGAGTTAGCTACAATGTGTTACTATGATCTGGCAGCAGTGCGCATGTGGTTGTTCATTGCAGGTGCGTTTTCATTGCGTGCATAGAAGATAGCTCAGTATTTTGTATAATTCGTTATTATTACAATGAGTCTGAAGGAGCACGAAATAATTGAAGCTCCAGATGAAGACGACGATTACATTTGTATTGATAGTGAAATGTCATATGAGGCAGATAAAGGACAAATGCAAATCCAACAGGAATCATCATGTGAGTTGTCAAGTGATGAAGAAAATATAAGCGACACTGTCAAGTAAAGAAGATGATGGTACGAGTGCAGTAAATGTCATACAGTCAACACTGAAAGCAAAAAATGGAACTCAGTGGTACAACGATTTGCCAGTCGTCCGTAAATTTCAAACGCTAGTGATACAAATGTACTAAATGTTAATTTCATCTTTCAGTTTAATACTTCAAACTTTCGCAATCAGTAAACGAAAGCTTTCTAGGCATTTCCACTCGTTTGTAATCGATTTTTCTGTGGTTCTTTTCACTGCGTATAGACCTCTTAGCGTGGTGAAATAATATGATTAGAAGCATCATTTAACCTGTTTGGTGTATCAAGTACAACGTATTTCACACACGGATTGCTAGTTACAACAGTATTTTCCTCAACACACAAATGTTCACTTTAACTTTAAACACCAACACAATTGCAAAGAAAATATGATAATTGAATCAATATTTTTATTTTATGTTAAAATTTACTTGATGTTCGTAACCTACGATTTTTTTTATTACGTATTCAATTTATAAGAAAAAGCAAAAGAAGATAAGTATGGGAGAGCGGAATGCGGTTCCTTAAAGAAAAGATATCACTACATATTCACAGCAGAAACATTGCTTGACATATGACCTTCGAATTTTACTTAAAAGCCCTACCGCCATGCACTTCGAAACCCACCACCCACACATACATGCTCTGAAAAGGGACCAAGAAGGAGGAAAAGTTTTGTTAACTCCATTCTGCCGCTGGGGGAATGGAGCTTGTCGATATGAGTCAAGATTTGCTTCCTTAGAAAGCAAAGAGAAGCTGAGTCTGCGGAATAATTTTGTTGAAAGCGGGTGGTTTCAACGGAAAGGAGTATGGGAAACAGAGAATGTTGGGAAACGGCAAGAAACAGAACGGAAAATTAAGAATATTGCGATGCTCTAAAATTGTTTTCTTTTTTAAATTCCTGTAAACAACGACAGTAAAAGCACATGACCTCATTTATCCTGTTTTTTCCGCGCGTACCTTTTATAAAAGTTTCCTAGCTTTGTGTACTAAAAGTGTACAAAGCGTCCAAAAAGCGTAAAAGAATTTGTACAAGTCGTCCTGGCTTTCTTCAACGTAAAGTTTGAACAATTGTGCATTTTTTTCGTTGAAACACTTTTTTATACATTTATTTTACACAAATTTATTTATAATATGCCCTGGCATAAAATCACGCGAACTCACTTCAGTACCATTTATTTTAATGCCCAGTGGGGACAAATGTAACGGATTTGGTATGTTTTTCCTAGCTTAGTCGATTAAGCAAGAGGTTATGTTTACATCACTCGTTAAATATTCATGCTCTTGTAAACTTATTTTTCACATGTTTGTCTAGCTACCAGAACCGTCTATGAAGTCACTCTGTATTGTAAAAACCCGTTTACTCACTCACTTCCTGCATTTACATTACCCAGCAGTGAATACAACTTCCTGTGCAACATTTGTTCATGAATTATACTTCCTATAGAGAGAAGAAGATACAGAAAAGAATAGATAAAATACGTTATTTTCGTATGTTATACTGAAATCGAATAAAACATAATCTGGCGATATCCTGTAATCCAGCTAGCATAGAGACTATTAAGTGGCAGGTAGAGAACAGTTTTACTGTTTATTTATTTGTTTTTTTTTAAATTATCGTTTCTGGCATATCAAAGTTATGAGAGATGACGTCCCGCGACTAACATCTCTTCATAAAAACGATCGAAAAGTATTTACCTGGTTGAGGACTCATTCGAGATACCGGGAACACGCGACTATTCTCAGGTTTGCCAAGGTATGGACCCTTTGTTTGCCTCTGATTTAAATGAAGATTGGTTCATACTCCACATCAGTGTTTAAAAAGTTATCTAAAATGTTGTGGACAACGAGGCCACCTCAAGGGTTTTGTGGTGATCATTTGTAATCACTGATGGCCTCAAGTAATATCTTATGTTTTATTGACGTTCAATATAAATAAAATGCATGTTACATAATAATGCGCCATCATATTGAAACTACCCAAAACTAGGATGAATTAGCATTGAAAATATTACACTCGCGGCACAAAAATAAAATACACTATGGTGGTGATCAGTATCGCTTTCTTGACACCCGTGAATTTGACAATTTAGAGGAAAGAATTGCCGGCCAACATTGGTCACTATGTTTAACTCCAGGTGGCCAAATCTAATGATTGGTGGGCCATGGCGCGCCAATATTCCTTACTCTTTAAACCCCACTCCACATTAACAACAACTAAACCGAAAGTCTTTGGCTAAATTTTAAATATACTAGATTTTACACTTCCAGTCACCCTTTTGGTTTTATACTCCTAGTCAGTGGTACAAATGTCCTAATCAGTTCCAATGTGTAGTTTCAGGTAGTAAGCTCAGATAGGTTATTAATAAAATAATATAATTATGTACAGTACAAACAATTTGTATTGTAACTGAATGTACACTGTTTTTCGATCAACGCTTTCATCATTGTCGACGCAGTTGCCATATCACAGCACCCGTGTTTTTATTCCTTACGCATATGATATAATTCACACTCTGACGGTTCCTTTGGAACTACCGATCCACAAGAAATGATTTAAGATGCAAGAACACATGAAAATCTTGCCATTTTTTTTAATCTTCTAATCGACTGAGCGCACACTGTGTCTTCATTCACCGTAAAATGATGCCGTTCCGCGAACCATAATGCAGATTTTTGCATCTTTCAATAAAACGAATTATAACCAGGTCCATACCATCGAATCGCTTACGACCTGTAATCCATACAACGCACAAGGTTGACGATAAATTTTACTCAGTTTTATGTTTCCAGGATTTAATAAACAAATTATAAACCGCACTTTATGTGCAGCGGGCTTCTCGATTTTCGTCTAAATCATATAAACACATACGGTATGCATAAATGCTATTCGAAAGTCTGAAAGGGGCATATTATAAGCCTTGCCCCAGAATCAACAAACTCGGCATAATAGTGCACAATACGAACACAGCGCTGCAGTAACAATATTTGCAAACGGTACTTAAATTTTCTGGATATCCTTAATCTACATTTCATAAGCTATGTGCGTATTATTTTTTGAACTAAATATACTAAAATAGTTTTAATAAAACGTTTTAGACATATACTTTTCTTAAACAAATCATACTATAAAGTAAAAAAAAAATGCATGACTAAAAAGAAAGCATGGAGCGCGCTCTCATATATAGTCACGTTATAAGTTAATCAATTGGTGTGCCCCATGCTTTTCTTTTAAATCATGCATAAACAAATAATTGTTTACTTTTTAGTACGAATTGTTTAAGAAAAGTATGTCTTTAAAAAGTTTTAGTATTATTTTGTTCGAGTTATTTCGGTGTTCGGATACGTTTTCTGAAGCTATTGCTTTCTGACCCAAAATCCTAAAACGTTCTGAAGCCAGTCAACCGAAACATCGTTGCAGACTAATATTTACTTTAGGGTAAAGATGTCCATTTTAGAAAAAGGATTAAAATATGCTTTTCAAATATACAAATACATAGAAATACGAGACGAAAGTAACAATGGAATATTGTATTGTCATCCGACTTCCAGAATTTTATCATTGTATGACGTCGGAAAATAAATTAACGTTGAATGTTTTGAGGACACCACGAGCGATTGTGAACTAAATAAAATAATGTCAAAATGGAATCATCATGCTTGCACATTTGCGGCAAATTATATTTTTTAATTCGTTTTCCTCAATTTCAACCTGTTTTGTAGAGAAAAATATTTTAACCTCTGGTTCACTAAACATATTTTGCATGCAGAATTTTCACAATTTTTTTTACAATTGAATTTTGTAGATTTTAAACTTTAAAATAAAACTTTTAAATAATATGTCAACGATAACTTAAAGTGAATAGGTGTCTGGTGGGAACACGTAAAACTGATAGTTCAAACCTATCTACTAGATGCTGCTGTTTTCAAGTCCTTGTGATCTTATGATATAATTAGTTTTGGTGTTTTACATATACTCTTGTTAATAAATATTCAAACGTATAAATATTGCTGTATTTAAGTAATTTTGATTTCATATATTATTCTTGAATTTCCACAACTGGAAACGATTTACAAAGGTTGTTCATAACATCTTACAATGTTGATCATTTATTACGTTTGTTTGATATTTACAATTTGTAGAATAACATTACAGAGTGCTTAGTTGTGCGTTTTTATCGTATCTACTATTAAACATGAATTCAATATGCACTTTGCAAAGGGTAAGAGAACAGTGCTAAACGGAACATTGTCATCAACCGGTACTATTCGTGATAATGTTGTCAGGTGAAGTGAAATTTCCCGTAAAAGGGGAAAATCATAGCCACGCGAACAGTGAAAGGAAAAAAAGATTTAAAAAATCGGGAAATTTTATTAAACATTTTTGGTACATTTTACGTGCAAGGTTTCAGTAATTTTGAAAGTAAATTTAACAAGTGGTAAAGTTTGAGGAAAATATTGTGACGGGAACCTGGTAACACTGATTCATGAACGTCTGAGGTCTCTAGCACCAACAAATATGTTTTGCATCCCGTGAATGTATACCAATATCTTTAGAACGCATATCATTTTATGCGCAAGGCACAATTTAAAGCCAAAGATATGTGACAGAAAGTCTAGGACCCCATTTCTACTCTTTCTGTGCCTCATTCCAAAATGCTATACTGTAGCACGACACTGCAGGTGCATGTGTAATTATGCACAAAGATGCATAAACATTTTTCAACAGCTACATAAAGCATGTACACCCTACTTTAACCACTAAGACCACTTGAGGTGTCTCAAATAGAATAATTTGGTAGCAGTCAGAGCGACGCCTGTTTCGATTCGAGGACACACTACAAACACTAGGAGAAACCACACGTAAATTAGAGCAACAATGGTGAAATGTGCTTATTCAGAGGAAGGTGCTATTTGGGCATCGTATGATTCGATGTTTTGTCTTCACAAAATTGAGACCAAACCAAATAACGAAATTTGTATTTAGCGCACTACGTTACTCTGTTGAAGCTAAAGGTTTACAAGAAAGATAATTGTATGTTTGTTTTAAACTTAACTATAATCTGCAACAAGCAAGGAATTAATATAACCAATTTCATAGAAAGACAATTCCACTTGACATTCAGAAATATTGTAATTAACGACGTCCCCACAGAGATACTGAGTCACATGCTGCGAAAGTTCCAAGAGAACGAATCAGTTAACGATAGGCCATAACTTGAAGGCACTTGAGATAAAACCAATGACAAAATAGCCTCAGTATCTTAAACAAAGTCTGCAACCAGTAGCAAGAGCCCATTAGAAAAGAGTATGGTGATTGTCAAGGATGTTAACGCTCAATCTTTTGGTTCTAGCATGATCAGAAGTTGCACTCTTATAGACAGGAGCAATTCAAAAGGAAGATGATTCCGATCTACGAGCTAAGTTCAGCGAAGGATGTCTCCGGAGATTAAAACATGATCCTTCCTTTGGATAAAGAAAAAAAATCTTCACAGTAATGAAGACACATTTTTTATGTGAATGGTGAACTTAAAAGGCAGAAGAACATGAGATGTTAGTCATCTGATAACGTACATTGGACAGACTCAAGTAGAATTGGAAGTATAGCTAAGTTTATATATGCTATATTGAGAATACGTGTTCTTCGTACATGAAAAGGTTGGGGGAAGATAGAAAACTAGGAACTATATTTCTTTTTCTCCCCCTTTCTTTTTTTTCTTCATCTCTCTCTCCCTCCCTTTATCTCTCTCTCTCTCACACACACACACAAAATACATATGAAGTGCGTACAGTAATAATACAAAGTGAATGCACATTGCTCCACAAGGAGGCATAAGGAAACACAGGATAAAATATAAAGTAGAGAACACGTAATATTGTCACACAATGACGCGAAAAAAATTAGTGAAATAGTAATAGTAAATCCGAAAAGAGCTTATTGAACGCAATAAGTTTGTAAATATTGGAAACGACTAGGGAAGGATTAAATCAAAACACGACTGAATCCAGAGGGTGAATATAACTCTCCTTGTTGGTTGACTAGGTTTTTGTCCTGTTACAATTGGTTGATTATAAATTTAACAGCACATTTAAATAACACAGGATCGTCTCATTTGTTTCTGTTCATACACCACAAGTAAATTCTAAGGATGCGCTACGAATATACCTGTTAGAGTGCGACGATATATCTAGGATATCCCAGAAAAGTTCTTCGCAAATGGAAAACATATTCTACGAATATCTGACTGTCGAGTATAAGCTTTGAGGACATTACTTGGAATTTTCTACGAACTTATGTATAACATTTCAAAATATTTTAGGGATATTAAGCAAACACAAATTTTGAGTTTCTTTTTAATATTCTCAAGAACAAACCCTAGGAACTATCCTATCTGTTCCCAAAGTCCTGGGATATCCTATGCTATGCAAGTGGTAGAAATGATATCCCTTACTTTGAGCAACTGACCATCCAGAACTTGGTATAACTAATCAATTTTACTTTTACCAATTAAAATATGTTAATACAGTATTTGCCTAAATCATTGCTTTTCGAAATATACTTATAAATATCCAGTAGGTCATCCACAATTCCTTTGTGCAATAACTGAGCAAAATTTCTTATTAGCAAACACTGTAAAATTGGACACAATGTTCATCCAAAAAATGGAGGCAGCTGAGCTGCCTCCACTTTTTGGATTAACCTACATTCAGCAAGTTTTCGGTTGAACGTTTTACTCTCTGCAAAATTTCAAAATGCGCATATATATGTCTTTCCCATCGTATTTCATTGAAGCAGAACATTTTTTGAAAGTAGAAAAGAAGAAAATGTATTGTCCCTTTAAATTTTAAAATTAAAAAGAAAAAAGGAAAAATACAAATGGTTGGGTTTCGATCCAGGGTCCACTAGCACACTGATCAGACGCTCTCGCCACTTAGCTACGAAGGCAGTTGGTGTTTTACGAGTGATATTCATAGCTAAAATTTTACTGCGCAGGAGGTTAATGATTAACATGGTGTAGATTGTACTACAAGGAATGTCTGGAGAACAAAAGGAGAGATAAGTTTGCTACTGTGTAAAGATTTATACCCACCTTAATTCCTATTTCCGCTAATGCAATCATGTCGTTCTCGATCCACCAGGCAACTGTTTATGTTTACAGTGTAAAACCAACATAAACACTCAAAGTGGTGTGGCATTTAGTTACAAGCAAGTAACTTTACTTCTGTTATTGGATTATAAAATATCCAACCAAGGCTTAAACTTCATCCACAAAAGTACGTAACCGCAAAACGGCCCGTTTAGCTTACACTTCGATCAGAAAATGGCCGGATTTTAAGCGTAAAATAAGTTGAACGTTCGGCCGACGAAACACTTTGGCCAGTTTCAGCCATTTTCAGTTAACGTTAAGCCATTACAAAGAAAATGTTAAACTTTAAAATGGAGTTAATGTTACCAGTCTTTCCACTAAATGGCTTACACAATATCCACATTTAAGAGTAAATACAACAAAACGCCAATTTTTGACTTTTGTTTCTCCATAAAGCAGAGTAACTTTCATCCATTTCGTGTTTCCACATTTTACAGTGAATGATCATATTTCTTGGTTCACGTACGCAGTGGGAAAATAGAAGAGGAAAAATAAGGAAAGGGAGGAAATTTTAGTCTCGTCTAGTATATTCTTCACTTAAATTTTTAATTCAGTCATATTTTGTTCAACAACTTAACTGTCAATCGAGCTCTCTCTGTCTCTCTTCTACCCAAAAGATCAGGGTTAGTCTAAGATCGAAACCCAGCGGTAATTAACGTACTCTCAATTTTTTAGGAAGAAGACTCACATATAGTTTGCCTTTTAATGGAAGTTTTATCCAACAACTCCACACATAGGAATTTGTCTATCTTTGCAGAAATCTCTGAATTAACCAAAACGTCTGGAAGAGGGTCGACGAGCCCAGCCACTCTGAGATGGCTAATTAGCCCTTAGGAAGCTCAAAACCCACCATTCCCTCGAGTGTAATTTACTTGCACACAAACTACAGGAGTATGTATACAACTTCACTTCAACGCTGCAATAATATTTACCACTAGTCACTGAAAATTATTTCTGCAAATGCAGCACCGCAAGAAAGTTTAGAGTCAGCCCATACCCACAGTACAGAATGCATTGAAAGGAAATTAATCAGCAAATATACGGAAAGATGTGTCCAATTCCTCACGGGATGACAAATCTTTAAGGTCAGTGCAAGAACGCAATGTTTTAAAAGAAACTTAAGTAAACGAAATGCTCTCTTTCAAAGTTATCAACTATTTTTTTTAAACACAACATTAAATGAAAATAATGATAACATCGATGAAAAATTAAAATATGTTGCAACATCGCCACTCTAGTTTGGGTAACCACTAGGGCTACATTTGTCGACATTTATTTTTTTCAAATTAATTATCACCATTTTTAAGCTCCGTTACTGAATATCCTGATACATTTTCTAGGGGTTCCCTTCCCTCAATTTAACCATCCGAATGTCGAGGTGTTACCTTTAACGAGGCCTTTGTTGCTACCTTTCCCAGAAGAGCGATATCCAAGGAACATAATAACTCCAACAGGATTAAGCTAATACTGTCAGTTGAGTTAGTGTACCCTAAATTAAATTAAAATAACAGGTATTTAAACAACATAGAATTCAGAATGAAATGATGCCATCCCAGAAATCAAAATAGATACAACGTAAAGGGTACAGCTTCTTCAAGGAAAACAATTAGTAGCTATTTAATTGCAAAAGGCGTAGCGCTATTCACTTCATCGTGTTTTTCAATTCGTCTCTTATTATATACCTAAATATATATATTATATTTTAAACTTAATTTTATCGTAAATATACCTACAAGAAACGTATACGAATTGTGTATTGATCGATATTTTCTGTTGATTCCCATTACATATTGATGCCGTTCCCATAGGCATTTTTGGAGCTGATAAACTACTAAAATTCTTTCTCAGTTGTACTTGACAAAAGTGTGCTGAAATAATCGCATTCTGCCAATTTCGATATCAATGAAGCAGTAAATTTAAAATACGACTGCAGAATGTGAACATCCTTCCTTTGGGTTTACTTGCTTCTTGTTGATTCCTAATAACACGCTAAATATAATGTTGTAAGATGTGCTATTACCATATCTGGATGAGTGTTGTTGGTAATGTAGACGATATAGCAAGAGCTTTCTTCGCAAGAAATAGATTTCATTAAATGGTCTGGAAGATGTGTTGTGATCCTATTTCGGGACAGCAGATGTTTAAACCTTAGTAGTATAGTTTACGAGTGGACGTAGGTTGTTCAAACAACGGAGAGGAGAAGGAGTGTGTTTGTAATTGGCTTCGTATGCTTCCCACTACTTTCTACGGTCAAGAAAGTGTGTAATGTAAACTACGTAGATAATATACTTTTCTAAATTTGAAAATGTATTTTTTTTTTAAAAAAAAGGAAATATATTAAGTTTATATTTCATTATCCTCCGAAAATAAAATTACCCAAAGTTCACGAATTATTTATTTCAACTTTCAAAATGACAGTGAATAAAGTTCTTTCTGAACTAATTTTAGTCTCAGGATTACTAGTGTTGTGATGTATAAGTGTGGTTCACCTATAAGGTAGACAGACAGGTGTGAGACGATTCGTAGTTTAAAATGTTCTTTAACCTGCTATGGATTCCAATAAAATTCATCAGTATTTTGGCACACCTTTTGATTTATTGTAGCAACTCTTACTTCGGTATAAACATAAATTTTCACATATATGATTGGACAGTATGTTTTTTCTTCAAGACTGATGTTATCACATATAACCATAAAATATCGTACTACTAACTCCTGTTAAATAAATATAAAAACTTATTACGAACGTAAGTCATAATTAACTGTTAAAAGCAAGAGTCAACTAAACATCTTGCTAAGAACTATTCATGTTATTTAACCATCTCATTATGTATCATAACTACATCATAACAAAAGTACATTGCCTGTTATTTGAAACAGTGTTGCAACTCATGGCTTTAAAATAATCAATGTTGGAAAATATTCAATATAAATACACTATAACAAAATATAATATACAATATTTCACTACGTAAAAGAGGAAAGCGAGGAAGTGAGTATTATTTTTGTACCCGACAGCTAGACTAGCGTAAGTCACAAACCTTAGTTTTCCAGAAAATGAACAAAGTATTTCTTTTCGTATATAAACTAAATGGACAAATAAATAACATTATTACTCATTTACAATATTAACTTCTTTACAATAATCAAGCAACCATTATTTGAGGACTTACGAATGTTGTATAAAACTACATTGTTCACGTTTTAGCCAAACGTGCACTTAACGCACTTCTAGCTCTCAGCAACAGATTTTATGCAATCAGTTTCAAAACCGAAACTTAAGAATTTTGTTCCTTGTTTGCAAAAGTCTTCTCATGTGAAACAAACTATACATAATTACATAACCAATTGCCGAAGTGTGGAGTTTCCTTATGTAATATAAATCCAAATGACTGGTTTTAAACTATTTTGTCTTGTCGTCCTACGATTACTTGATACTTTCTTGTCTTAACGAGTATATGAGATTACGCAAGTAGCAGAACCAATTTAGGTAGAAGAATTCCTGAGTTTTACATTATCAAAATAATCTTTCTAGTACGTAACATAGATCACTTTTCTCCCATGGAAAGATGAACAATGATTACTGTAAGAACCAAGCGATTCATGAATTTTATAATGAGGAAATGTGATCCTTTGCAAAAGCTTAAGTCTTTCCCATAATTTTTGTATAACATGTTGAACAATTTAAACAGTAATATTTTTCCTACCACAAATAATAGTTTTATATATCAAATTTGTAAGGGTTTTGTACCTTGTTTAAAACAAAATATAAACTTTGTACTTGTCTATTCACGTCTCTCTCTCTCCCTCCCCCTTGTATGCGAAAGAGGGGGGAGTCGTTTCATGCTAAAGATGATCCAATGCGACCGTCCTATTTAGTTCATTTCCCGAGCTTCTTTTACAGTCATCACAAAACCAGGGGCATAACTGTTTCCAAAAGGACAATCCTCCATTCCTCGTGCCATTCTTCAGTGATATACAAGTTGTACTCTTAATAAAAAGACATTACTTAACATTATAAAATCGCCTTTATCACACCGAATATGCTTTTGATCATCCATATACAATATCAATACGCAGTTTTCGTTACATGAATAGATCTCGGATGGGTTCAGTGCGTGGCTTGCTGTTTTAGCCAACTGTGCTACAGGGAACAAAATCAATTTGTCAGTTCTCTTGCTTCATTTTCAAGACATTCAATTCAAAATTGAAAAAAAAACACATAGTTTTATTAACAAACATTGTGAACAAAACGTTTTTATATATATATATATTCGGATAGGTTTCGCACTAAAGTGTAGAAAAACGTTTTAATTGAAATTGCTGATAAAGAGTGCTTGAAGCAAGAGGGCACGAAGGGGTTTTTCATTTTGGATTTGACGTACCCTTACTTTTTTTATTAATGGAAGGTTTGGGAATATCATTTACCTTTACTTTCAATAGGCAATCACCGCCAGTACCTGCAAGGCTTACCCTAACTTTGTCTAGCCCACTTCTGCCACCGTTCCTATACCTTTTCTAACCAACTTCTAGCACTGCTGTTAAACTAACCATATTCTCGGTACGGTCAAACTAATAAAATGTCCGATTAAAGCTCTTTTAAGTCTGAAAGTGGTACAGTTCTGTAAAACTTAATTAATACGTAAAATATAACATATGAAATATTTATTTTAAGTCGATATTGAATAGTGGATTTGTATTTCCATATTACAATTTGTCGGACTTTTGGAATTATACCCGTCAATGTCTTTCAATGAATCTGAGTGTACGTCTTACTGATATTTTTGACCGCAAATCTTAAAGTATTTATGATGTTTTGTTTGTATAAGAATTATAAGAAGGGAGTTGTATCATTTACATTGTATTGGATGTGATTTCGCAAAGCTTCAGACGAATTAAGTACCTAACACTCGGCCAAATTCCAAACCTTGCCTGTTACAGCATCGTAAATGGCAGCACATGTTCTAAAGTAACTTCTAGCAGGGATGAAAAAACTTAAGGTTAATGTAAAGCAAAGATCTCCAACAAAAGATGGCAGCACTACCTCCGTATATGTCTAATGTATTTTCATTGTTACACGGAATTTCCTTCCTGCTCCTACAAATTCAAGTCTAGAGAGTTCAGACTTTCAGGGAAGAAAGTTCATAACCAATTCAAGAGCATGATCGATTGTTAATTTCCTTTCTTGTTCATTGTTGAAAGAGTTTCATTGTGATAGGTTTTCATATTCACAACAACAATGAAGCGATTTATTAATAATTTTAAATATAATGAGATTTAGTACTGTATTGTTGAAATATATTGCAAGAAACTCTTAGATAATAAATCATATTTGTGCAGAAGACAAATAATAGTTGATTATATCAAGTGACAAACGTAAAAAACACAGCATGTGTCATAGGACTCTCTTGCCGAAATGCACCTACATAGAAAGCTTAAGTTGAGTTAAGTTGTATATTATATTTAGCACTTGCGTCTAATTATTAATAGTGGTACTTAGTAAGTGCAAAATTGGATCTAGCAAAAAGGAATACCTTAAAACTAAAAATAATAAAAGAATGTGAAATTTCTGCATTTGTAAGTAATTTTTCATTAACATTTTAAAAAGGGGCTCTAAGTACGTACACAAATTACAATGAAAACCCTGGAGCAATATATCGTCTTATACCATAATTTTGAGCATTTGCTTTAACATTATTCAAATGTATTCAATAACATGCATAATTCTAAACAGTAATATTGTAAATGAAAGATGAAATATGGAACATTTCTTTATACTAAGAATTTTCGAGAAAAATATTAATTCTGAATTATGGATTTTTTAAACCTCCATTCCTATTTTTTTTAATCATGAAAGTGTGACCCCATGCCCTTTAAACTCAGAGACCTTCATTCAAAGTATCGTCATGAATTATGGCTTTACTCACTGGCAAGAAATAAGGAAGAATCCACGTTAGAATGACGAAAATTAAACATTCTATTTAAAAGCGTCCCATCAAACGATAAGTGCGTACGCATATTTGGTACTCATTGATAATACTGTATGTACATTTTGCTCCGTGTGTTACTACACATTATTTGAATTCAGGACACCAAACCTCAGTGGTATGGTAGTTGCTGTTTAATATTTTGCATTTACATTAAGACAGACACAAGTTCGAGTTCTGCTGACAAACATACTAATATAGGTTTCTCACGGGATTTCCTAAGTTTTCAGTACAAATGCCGGTATGGACTTAAGACTAACGGCGCAGTCACTAATTTGAACTTCTCGACACTTACAGAGACGAGACAAATATTTTACATTTACCTATAACAGAAAGTGTTTGTTCCAGAACGTGATATGCGTAAGGAGACTAATACATGTAGCTTAATCTCTTCCTATACTAATAGTATTTTCTGAAGCTATTAAGTAAAGAAGTGGTGAATTATGGGTCGCTCTTAATAAAGAAAAGCACTCAGCAGTCAGATCCCTGTATATAAACTCTAAAGCTAGCTAACTATACAGCGTGTTTTAAAATTACACCGAGAAACTTCGGAAATCGATTCCTCATATCAAAACAAGAAGAAAGTTCATTTTAATAAATTTCAAAATGTGGATATTTTCGTAGCTACGGACATTCAAAGTTAAGCCTGTATCGTCAAGAATGACATCATAGCTCGACACATTGACCTAATCGGTTTTGGCTTAGCAAATCACATTTAAAGTAGTGCCCGATACATCTATTTAAGCAATTCTCGTGGTTTAGAAGGTGCCACACAGACAGGAATCGTAGCGTAAGAATTTTATTGTCAAAGAATTAAATGGTTTAACATGGTATGCATAGAAATCCCTTCTAGAATGCATTCGCCAATCTAAAAGAAAACGAGGAACTTTCTTCTTGTTTTAATGTGAAGAAACATTTCCTGGAGTTTTTCGGTTAAAAAAACAAACAAAAAAACTATAAAGATAAAATTTTTAAGTCTTAGCAAACTGTCTTATGGTTAGACATGTAAATGAAGAAAATTTTACATTTAATGGTTCATTATATTTGAGTGTTACTTTATGTATCATGGCACACAGCTTTCAATACTAACTGGAATTCGTCATAGGTAGCTGTAACAATCAACGCCTCTCGTTTATGCAACCCAAACGTCAATGATGTCGTTTGGGTTGCAGATAGAGAAAGGGTGTCACCGGCTAGCTGGCAAAAGCGACGCAAAGCTGGATCAAAACAAGAAAGTCCTATATTCAGAAAAAGATCTAACTGACACCTACTCTTTCCCTTGTCACTCCCTATAAATGACCTCGCCGCAGTAAGATCGTGGAATTTCGAAACGGAAAATGTAAAGATACATAACCGAACGTAACCTTACCTAACCTCCGCTAACCCGTGGTCACTAAAAATATTTCTTTAGTTTTAGAAACGAAGGATTTTTTGTACACACTTTATTTTATAATGGAATCTGATCACTAGTCTGTAATCGATACTACCTAGGTATTATTATCTTATTTATACAAGAATGTAAAAAAAATAAATAAAGTAATAGTTATAACTTCAAACATTCCCCTTTTCAGTGGAATATTAAAACATTTTGCTCAGTATATACTTTTGAAATTGTCCTAAGGGGAATACCATTGATTTAATGTACCCCCACTAGATTGAATATAGGCAGGACTGAAGCACTCCCAAATTGAACGTTGCGCTTTCCGCCATATTTGGGGAAAGAAATCCTTTGCTATCGATCCGTTTGACAAGGGCAGGAAGTTTGAGCACCACATACTTAGGGCTGATGAGAAAGAAAAGGAGTGTATGTAAAGAAAATTTAAAGAACTTAATTAGCTTAGAAGAACGTTTTACAATTCAATACTGTCAGAATCATTGCTTAATATATTTTTTTTATCTCTTTTAACAAACAGTGGATTTTTCGCTGTTACTCATTGACAAATAGATTCGAGTTAGGGAACAATTGGCTGAAAATCCTTCTTATGCATTGTAGGTACTCGTCGTGTGGTGTATGTGAACTTTATATACGCATCGACAATTCTGTGGAACTGTACATGAAGTCTATAACCCTCATTGAAGCTGTTCTGAGAAGATCAAGTGTTTTTGCCGGACATTATTACGATAACATTGTCTGCTCTGATTCGTCATCTCTGTTTTCGGACGCACAATATTTGCTTACACAAGTACCACGATTTGAGGAATGACGTACGACATGTTTAGCATTGTGTTCGTAACAGTATATATATTCTTTTCTTTTATTTAAAGGGTTAGCATTTCGTGCAGAGTGCACAGAATTGATTTAATGAACAAAAACATATGACTATAGCTAATCACCGAGCGGCCGTAGCATAGTTGGTAGAGCGTTGGCTTATCAAAAGGATGCTCCTGGAAACAATCCCAGTGGCCGCCTATCGTAACGTAGGTTTCAGGCAAGTACCGGAATTGTACATACAAATCTAGACCCTGAACGCCCGGTACGAAGTCGTGAGAGATTGGTTTATTTTCTTCGACCAACAATCAGGGTTGAAATGTTTAAAGCAAAATGTTTTAAAGAAATGTTTTACATGTGTTTTACACAGAGACGATTGCTTTAAACATTTTGTTTAAAACATTTGTTTTAAACATTTTGAACATTTGTTTTAAACGTTTTGAACATTTGTTTTAAACGATGATATTTTAAGAAGTGTGTAAAACATGTTATTTTATTTTCCCTGTTTGGAAGAATTGCAGGTCTTGTTGCCCAAATGAGAGAACATTTTAAGAAGTTAAATTCAATTCCCGGCCAAGAAGACACTGGACAATTTTCTTTTAGTGTTCCCATGTATGGTGCTTGAGATACACTCAAACTCCTTTCAAATGAAGTACCACAGTGTATTCCAGGGCAATTGTGGGAGGTAAAACAGCCGAACGTGGGACTGAACACCCCGCCTCGCTTCGTGCTGTTGATGGAGAATTTGTGTATCGCTTCCTCCATATGCTCCATGCGCCATTCACGGAGCGGGCACATTCCACAGCATAAACCTAGCGTTTCAAAAAAAAAGAAAAGTTTTTTGTGAGTTTTTCAAGTTGTTTTTAGTTTTTTCTTTGTTTATTTTTTTAACACAGCAAGTGATTTAATGCTTTACGCTGCAGATAATTAATCAACGTAATCAGCAGGATTGGAGTTAAGCTTTCACATATTCATCCCAATTTACCATTGCTTTGTTTTCGTGCAGCTTTACGGGGCAAGTGATGGGATTTGTTATGCATTCACTGCCATATTGCCATGTTTTCTACATCTTCAACCCTGACAAACATCAGGAAATAAATAAGGACATATGAAATGAGATTATTTCGTATAGTTTGTAATAAAAAACTAATAAACCCAGAGGAAACTGAAGAAATAGTTTGAATTAGAGAAAGAATTTAAGTTCATACAAATAATACAACTTTGGAGACATCTTTAAACTGAAAAAACATTCTTACCAAAATATGCTCTCATCCCGTATATACAATATGTTAGTTTCTAATTACGGTATTATTCACGGAAGATATATATTTTCGATCATAATTACCGTCCGCAAATAATAATTTTCTTTAGCTCAAAATCCCGGGAAATAACATGCTTCTATTCAGGAGTAGAGATAAATGTTTGAGTTTACTAGTACATTGTATTTCAGTATAAAAACTCGGTGGTATTGTTCCCTCATGCTCCGGGCTCTAAGACTCACCCGATACTGTTAAAATATGGAGAAGTGTAACAAAACAGTGTAACAAAAATATTTTATGTTATATTAATATTTTTAAAGAGTTGTATAAATGCATAATGAATACTCTTATAAACAAGCGACTATAGTGTTTATATCTTTCTTCTAATGAGTCTGTTCCAATAGGGCTATGAGAAGTATTATTTCAAAGCATATCATAACGTAGTCACGTACCGCAACTCCCCGCGCAACTTTTGAAAGTATAGGAATAGTTATCGGCACGTAACAGTATGAGAACCATTTGAAATTTTGAACTTTAAAATAGGATGGCAACGCTGACAACTTGGTTCTTGGGTACAGCGAAAAACGACACTATTTTTCGATTGTGTCGAATATATATCCTCATATATTGGTGTGGATACGTTGAACGGAATGGAAGTAGTAATTATTTTTTTAATTGATTAGCAACACTGTCAACTGTAGGACCTGAAGTACTTCTATGACGCGTCCCAGTACGTAAATACAAAGTTTAGTCATAATTCGTTCAACGATATGGAATAAATTTTTAAAAAATCTGTAATTGGTTAGTAACATTGACAACAACGTTGCCGGAAGTACCCACATGAACTGCCCTAGTACCTAATACACATATCAAATTTTCTGTAAATCAATGCCGATACGTCCAACGGTAACAAAATATGAAATCTAGATTTTTTTTCAATCGTTTGGCAGCACTAACACAGTATGGTGCCTGTATGATCTGTCCCAAAAACTAAATAACATGTATGTCAAATTTAGTGTAAATCAATCCACGTGTATATTTGTATTAATAAAGGCATTTCTATAACTTAAATCTTAAAATAGGCTGGAAACACTGACAACTGATGTGCTTGAGGTCGGGGACACCAACATTTTTTTAATTGTCTTGAATTATGTTTAAACTAAATTTGGGGCAGATACGGGATAGAAGATATTTTTATGATTTTTTATTTGTTAAAGCTGGCAACAACAAAATGTAATCTAGGTTTAATTTATGTTATATTTCTTCTTGATTACGTAGATAATAGTAATTCTTACTTAAATAGGCGTTAGTAATATTAGAAATTGCTGTCTTAAATAAAAAGAAATTTAGTAAAAAACGAAGGCTCGTTTTCTTTTGAAAATCGGATTTATTTTTTAAAAAAAACGAACTTTTTTTTCTATGTGCAATATTAGGTGTGCCTTTACTTTTTTACCTTTTATATAATAAATACCTTGAATTTTAATAAGTAGCAAATTTCATCAAATTTGATAAAATAGAACCTACATTCTAGTAAGTGCTTATAAACAGATCGAAATCACGATTGAAACATTATAGAAGCAACTGCAGATAAAGTAACTTTCATAACCCCTACCAATTCTTAATTTGTAAGAAAATGTCAAAAACGTTTTAACACATATTTAGTAGTCTATAAAATCGTTTTTTTTTTTTAAAAACACAAACATTACATTTTAAACATATGTTTTGTTCTTTAAAGAAAAACTTTTTTCTTCAACCCTGCCAACAATCTGACTATTAATTTTCCCACACATTAAAATCTTCCCGGGGTACAAAGAGTATAAAATAAAAATTTGAGAAAAGATATCATAAAAAAAAATTATATGTATTGGTACAAGTTCAATTGTCATTTGCTAAACTGACCTGAGTTGCATGCATTATTGGAGATGTCATTTGTGACGATTCCGTGCTCTCTTTGCAGTCAACTAACTCGGAAACAACTACAGTATCTTGTTTTGAAATTTCTTAAAAAGTATATTCTTGTTGTTTTGAGGTCTCCTACACGATGATTTAAGAGTTTTATGATTTAAGTATCCCTATTTTTCTTCTCTCTATCTCTATATAAATTTTATTTATGGCCTTTAAACATCTAAGACTCTGGCCGGGATGGGGGAGGGAGAAGGATACTGGAATGTGTCGGACAGGATCTAAGTTGAAGGTATCATCCCGGCATTTGCTTGGTGTGAACGAACAAAATCCCCGGAAAATCTCAGTTATTATGATTGGCCACTCGGATTGAATCCACGACATCTCGAATGCTACACCAACGATCTACTAGTGAGATACGTCGGCTCGGTTCTCTCTCTTTTTCTATCTATCTATCTGAATCTGAATTAAATTATTAACAAAAATGCCTATATTTAGACCTGAATTTTAAATATTTTTCGTTATTGTTTCAATCTGGCCTAGATAATTACAATGAAAATACATCTCCATCATTCATTTACATTCCATCAATGTTATTTTCTTCATTAACGCTAATTTCCAATACGTTTCCACGCTAATGACCACTACCTTTATGTTTTTTGCCCCAAATATGGCGTGCTGCGCAACGTTCAGTTTTGGAGTAGTTTCACGCGTTCGTCGCTACGTGATGTTAGGGGCTTGGGAGTTTAACATAAGTATTAGCTGCTTGTTCAACACAGAACCTGTGATTATCATCTTGTATAAATACATAAAATATTATTTTTATATCATAACAATACGGCCTTGTAGCCATCTTGAATAAAGAAACGCACAGCTTTCTGACATACTAATTTCAGAATGAGTGGTATATTTGTGAAACCTTTACGTTTTAGTTACATTTTGTGTTATTAAAGTATCAGCCTTGTCAGAAAGCTGTATATTTCGAGATTCATTTATTTTAAACATAGTGTAATAAGTAATTTCACGACCCATACTCGTCTCATAAATTTTGAGACTGAGTAGTTATTAGTAAACATTAGTGAGAATGCTTTACGTTTAAGTTATGTTAACTTGTAAGTTAGGTTCGGTTAGGTAGGTCGCTAGTTGAGGGCTGGCTACTCCAGTAAATCTATAAGTAGTTATATTGCTAACGTGACATATTAATATATTTTTTTGTGTTATGTCGGTTGCAACCAAACTTCGGAGTACAAAACTTTTACAGATAAAGATATTTTTTAAAATTTAATTTTAAGGTCTTTAGGCAACTTTTGTTCAAGCCGAAATGAACTATATGTTTGTTTTTGTGTTTGATTCATCTTTCACTTAAATATTCAAAATCAATTTCCGTTTTAATATAGCCATCGTATTCATAAATATTTCTCGTCGCTATTGTGTAATTGAGACAAATTGTGAATATAAATGTTGAGCTCACTGTCTAATTTTTGAGAGCATATTAATTTTGCTGACTACTCTTAGTTTCGCGTTCTTATGTGACATCCATGCAACGCTTAATAACCACGATTGTTTTGTCATTATACTCCATGAGTTAGCTCATTACGCTGATGAAACCACCCATAACATGAACCTAACGTACCGTCCGAAATCAGTTGTATAGCGAATTGTTTGACGAAGTTTGCTTCTTTGCAAAGTTACGAAAAGAAATCTAAAAATGAGCGAAATGAAGCATACGTTTTCGTCCATGGGCTGAGTAATCGCAGACAATTCTTATTTATCATTTGTTCCTACGAAAGTGCTCAGAATGTCTGGATATCGGAAAGTTAAAATTCGGGAAAATCGGAATTACGGAAAATTCCATCGGAGTTCCAAATTGCAGAAATCATCTGAGTCTTCTGAACGTCGCACTTTGGTAGTGTTCAATGTTACACCGTATTTAGGACAAGTAATGTTATCTGAGCGTTAGCATGACAGAAACACGAATAGTGAAATTTATAAGCGGAAACGTTTGTTCTCTCAAAAGGTCCTGTACCACATTTTCCTTCACTGTGCTTTATTTTGTTTAAATCATTTTTAGAAGCCATACAGCTACTCCCACTTAACATTCCAAGCGTAATTAAATTGGATAAAGTGCTCTGCTTACACACACACATATATATATATATATATATATATATATATATATATATATATATGTGTGTGTGTGTGTGTGTGTATCTTAAACCTTATATTCTTTTCAGAAACAGGTTTTTTCGTTTATGCGTGTTCTGAACCACAATCTTAAAAAAAACAGTCTTTTGTTCTTACACCACCACAACAAATTACTTCCTGCGTTCATTCAATTACGCAGTTTCCTCCAATTTCCTTTCTCGCTCAGCCTCTTTCGCCATTTTGTTTTCCACTTCCCTCGAAAATGTCGTGTTTTAGTGAAAAAGAAACAAGAAATAAAAAAAAAAAGATAAACAAAAAATGCAGTTAAGTAAGTGCTTTACAAGTGTACTTTCAATGGTATCGCTCAGGATGCTTTCCTCTCCCCACTGCGATTTAAGAGCGCGTATTTAAGTACTAACGCTGACGAAATAAAATGGAAAATAAAATAGAAATGAAAGGGAATTCGTGAAGTGGCTGATTTTTATAAATACGGTATGCTTTTTAATATTATTATCAGCAGTTTAACTAAATATTATACTGGAAATTAACATCTCTAGCAGAAAAATCGTTAACAACACATTTCGTTCTTTAATTATATATTTATGAACTTTACATATGTGTTTTCTTTCCTAACAGGGCTAGTGTCATTTCTCACTACATTACTTAAGTATATTTGCCATTTGTTCTGCTAATTTTAAGGAAAATTATAAACATCCCACATGTTGTGTACAAACGAAGTGAACACATAAATGAAGACACATTCTATACCGGTGCGTTTTGAAGCGATTCTCAAATGATATTAATATCATTTGAAAGCACATATATATAGTAGATACTGTCTATAATTAGACTAATTAATATAATTACTAATGTGAGCAATCTGTGAATTGAGTAATTAAATGCTCTTTTCTCTGTGATATACATACGCTCATATATTGCCACTCTACCTCTTATACACGCACTACACAAACCACCAATCAGAGGCAGTATAGCAACAACGATGGATAAATTAATCCTTGCTATGAGCTAAATTGTTATTCGACAAAACTTTTTTGGTCATTGTACAAATTAGTAACTCTCATATATCTACAATAATTCCTCTTATTTATATGTTGTCTTGGTCACTTATGATAAGTTTCATTTCTAATTGTAACGTTAGACGGATTAGATAAAGAACTTTTGTTATCAGTTGAGTATTGATCTCTATAAAAGTTCAGGGTTTGAGCGCGCTCACGTGAGCGCTCTCAATTTTGTTGAGTTTTGATTTGAGCACGCTTACTTTTTAAAACGTGCGTTCGAGCGTGAGTTTCGCTCAGAAATAAGTTGAGTTCTGAGCGTAAAACCCACGCTTATTTTCACGCTCACTTCCAGGTAAAAATATCCTATGAGTAGTTGTTACACCTAAGTTAAATTCACTGTTTTATTTAATTGCAAGGCGATATTTTCCTGCATTCTAATTTTCTAATATGTGTGTACTCTAAGAAAAGGAAGGAAAGATAAGAAGAAGAATGTACGAAATCATTTGTATCATCTTTACGGAAGAACTTGAAGATAAATGTCACCCTCCTCGTTATAAACAAAGAGTTGGAAGATGTGTATTCAATAAATACGTATAGCGCTTTAATATAATTGTAACCACAGAATATTTTCGTGCTAAAAGAGTTTGTGGTTGTAGAATACATAAAATTTAAAAGAATTATTGTCAGTTCTATAAAGAATTAATTGTGCAAAGAAGATACGGAGAAAAACTGTTTGTCCAGGACACGAAAGTTTTCTTCGAATTGAAACAAGTAACCAGTAAAGAGAACTATTTGGTCGCATGCAAAAATTATGTTCCATAAAGACAGTTGCAATATCAAATTCGAATCCAACAAAGACAGGACGTATTTAGGGGGTGTCCTGAGAGTCCGTCTCCCACGATATTCAGATTTTGTAAAAGTTAGTATCATTTTAGATCAAATTATATGCATTTTATATAAATTTCACATCAAAACAGACCTCAGACCCCACCCACGAAGATGCTAGAAACCTTCCGAAACCAACGTGCCTGCCAACAAATATGTATCAGTACATTGCGATCTTTCATGTCTATTCACTGAATTACCGTTCTAAATTGTACGGATAAAAGAAGGCACTATTTTTGAGTGTATTGAATTCAATTCTATTATTTACAGATCATATTTAAAAAGGAGTATGTTTTCTTTAATAGAGGGTGAATGCTCGTGTATGAAATCATAGTTATTAATGCAGATAAAATGCAGTTTGAGGCAGCAAGAAAATGTAAAATTGCGGGAGAAATGTGAAGGTATCCATTTAATTTCGTGGCATACAAAAAATGTAAAAAAAAAAAAAAAATACAGGAGAAATGAAAGGTTTCTATCGTGTTTGGAAATGTTGAAACGCCAAACAGAATAAAATTCTGAGTCATGGAAGTATGAAATGAGAGGGGAAGAACGAAAAGAACGTAGGACTATTTGTCTTCTTGCGCGTTGGACGGATACATGGAATCAGTGTTCTGTATATTTCCTTTGATGACCACATGGAAAGAACGTGCTTTGTCCATTTCTGGCCAAATTGAGACAAGGGTACTATCTGTCTACTCTTTGAATTGCCGTTCTTTAAACATACTATCATACATGAAGAGAATATGCATAGTCCGTCTATCACATGCATATCTTTATTTGACGAGCATGTATACGTTATGCTGATTGTGGACTTTGACACTCTCCTGCACAATCAAGAAAATGGACGAAGTATGTTCTTTTCCTGTTGTCTTCACTTGTATTGTGAGACCCGAAGTCCGGTCCTTTTGTTCACAGCAGGCTGTTGGATTCTATAAATATATATACTCTCTTTTTGTAGTTATAATAGTGTATTAGCGTCTTCGATTCTGGTTTTGTTTTCTATATTTGTTCTTAACGATTAACCGGTACTCCCGGTTAACTTGGCTATTCCATCCTTTAAATCTTTATGCACTCATGTGTGTGATCACGAACCCATGTGTGTATATCAACTCTTGTCAGGATCTGAAGTTTTCTTTCTTCTTTTGTTGAGATCTGTTCTCTTTTCCCGGCATTCCGGTTTCTGTAGATAATGGTTTCTTTGATTTTATCTCGCTCGTGGTATTGGCTGTTTGGTTATTATTTTATTATTCTACATGTGTCTTCATGGAATGACAATTTGTTTCAGAGGTCGCCCAGCCATGTACTGACCGGACTCTTGCCTCCTTGACCTGTAATTTGTTTTATTGGTTTCGTCTCCTTCCACATTCCTATTGTCTGCTTGGTTGGAAGATACCCCGTTTTGTGGACTTATTTTGGTTTCCTTGTTCAGATCATTGCTTACACGGGCTGACTTATCAGTTTCTGGGTCATGCAGTCTCCATTTTATTATTTTTTTCTCTTCGAACGACCGATTTCTTCTTTGCTTTAATTACAAAATGTTTTCTCCTTTATTTATTTCTGTTGGAATTAGAGGAGCAATTACCCATATGTGTTCACTGGCTGGCATTCAGCATAGCTAACTCAGGACAGGTCCAAACGTGGATGGTGATATGGGTCACAGTACTGATTGCTCCAGTAGTTTTGGCTCTTTGTACAGTAACTTCTTTTGACCATATCTAATGCATTTTGTCATTAGAAACACCATATCCATATTTAGTTTAGGAGGTGGTAGGTGAAGTGTTTCACATTTGAAGTGATAGTCGTCTGAAATGGACTTATCCCTCCACAATTTATGCTGAGATACTTAGTTTTCTATTATGTGTTCAGAGCTCTTTGGGTTCATCCAACTGATCTAGGTAGGGAATTGAGCTACTCAGGTACTTTTGCAGAAGGTTGATTTGCCCTAGTTTTCCGTTACAGGAACCTCACATGGTGGTGTCATAATATACTAGTTTTTTTTTGGTAATGTTTTAGTTAGCGTTAACTTGTACTTTTCTAGCCATTCACAGATTAAAGTGCCGCAGGACCCTCATCCTTGTTGTGGTGAGCGAGGTTCTTCTCCAGTTTTGTCGTTTGAGTGAGTTGTTTACTAAGTTTTTGTCAGTTCCTTTTCATTACTAATATATACAGTTATGGTTATTAACATATACTGTTAATTTTTGATTTTATAACAAATATCATAGTGGCAAATTCCGGTTTCGCAGATATTTTTTGTCCTAAAGTGTCCGAATAGTTAGTCTATTGTTATTATTATTATTATTATTATTATTATTATTATTATTAATGGCTTGCCGGTGTCCAGACCAGGCCAAGTTTTACATTTAATGTTCACTTTTTGCATTTGATTTGTGTGTGTTCAGCAAGATATTTATTTTGTGTCAGCCTGCTGAGTAATTTCTTGATTTATTTCCTGTCCTCTCTCAACCCGTGCTGTGCCAGGAGAGTACCAGTTCACCCCTGATTGCTACCTCGGGACGTTATGAGGGGAGAGTCTCCCGTGTTACCTTTTTCCTTGTACTTAAAAGTACTGTATTGAGCGCACAGATCTGTAGTTGAATCAGTTATTTCAGGAACCGGACTTCTCTACTTCCTTGCAATTCTGAATTCTGCGAACAGACGCTGTCACGAAGCGTAGATCGTTAAGGACAGAATTCGGGTATCTGAACTTGTCCAAAGACAATATATTGTTATATCAGACGACCGATTTCTGCTTTCTATGATAGCATCTGTACGGAGAACTAAAATCCACCAGAAAGTGGAGAATTCTGGTTTCTGAAATAATTGATTCAGTCCCCCTAACAAGTACAGTTTGTATAATTAGCCTTTTCAAGTAGATTGTACTTACATTGAGAGGTACAATTAAACCAATATCTTATACGGTACTAACAAGTACAGTTCGTAAGACACCTCAGGCACAGGTATTTCAAAATTAGGTACTTTTTTCCGTTAGCAAAAGTGAGCGTGAATTGAGCGTGAGGTCATATATGATGAGCGTGATTTTGAGCACAGTCAGTTTTTAAAACATGAGTTTGAGCTTATCTGAGATTTTTTAAGTTTGAGCTCGAGTTGAGGTTTAAAACAGAGTTTATTCAACCCTGTAAAAGTTCCGTATTATTTCAGTAACAAAATATGACATTGCTGAAGCGTTCTTCCCTAAATTTCTAGCAAATTTCTTTCCCAAGTAACAGTGTGCCAAATCATGCAGTGGCGATAAATACTAAAGACGTGCGGATAGCCATTATATCGGGAAGAAATTGTTGTGCCGGTTTCTGCTTTCGGAAAGTATTTTGTTTTTTTCATATTTAAAGAATTCCTGGATTTAATTTTCCTAAAAGTTCTTGATCAAGAGTCACGAATTCCCAAAACCGTAGACGTTCCGTGAGTCGGGAATTCACGGCCACCCCAGAATTCGAGGATTTCCCGTCCGGAATATGTCTCCATTTTTCGGGATATTTTCTCTTTTTGTATCTGTCAAGTCTCGACAGGAAAGCATTTCCTTCCGCACATCCAGATTATAATGAATAGAGCAGGTGTATTTGGGAACTCAATATAGATGTACTTAAGATAAAGAGCAACGTTCTCTTCATTTAGTACAAACAATTTCTGTAGAATTAAATTTATCATATTCAGTCTCAATTTCGTGATACTGTTCATTTACCACATTTTAATACTTTTAGCACTCACTAATTTCATTATCAAAACAATACTGATTCTCTTTACGAAGCTGGAAACTAACTTCTAACTATTATATTGATTCTAACATTATATAGTCGGGAGTACACACATGAAAGACAAATATTACTTTTATTTAATTTGAAAACATTTAATGATACAAAAAAACTATTTCGCTACGAAATTGTCCAGAATAAGAAGTTCAATTGTACAGCGGTACCTATCCGCAAATTTTTTAGAACTAAAAAGAAGAAAAACAGATGGAAGGTGTTCGGGAGCTCCCGTGTGTGCAGACCATGACAGGCAGAATTTACACGTTTACCTAAACATATTGAAATCTTTTAAGTATTACACATGAAATTTAAATTATGATACTGGCTACCCACAACACTTCACTGCAATTTCGCAAGACACAACGTTGCAAAATCAAAATTATTTTGTTCACAAATTATAGTTTTGTTGACGCATTTAGAAGTTAACAATATACTCAATACTCTTATCCAAGCAGTGTTGCAAACTTCTTGACACATGATGCAGACATATAGTTTTTTTTCATGACCCCCCATTCACACAAACTATACATATTCGTTAAAAATATCTGATAGGTCATAGTGAAAGTATAACATAATTCAATGATTGTTGCTTCAAGTAAAACACAGCACAGTTCCCATAATAAAATATTATTACAATGTCCTATCTGAAGTCCAATATCCGGACCCCAATATCCTATAATAGCTCTACATATTTAACATATTAAAGAATCCCAGTAAGAAAGACAGCGTTTCAGATTAAACGAAGACAGTTTAAATCATCAGCAAAACGTAACATGTTATTCACAGATTTTCAATTCGAAGGCACACTTCAGGATGTGATGTAAATGAAAATAATTTTCGCTTCAATGTTTATATTAAAACAAACTGCAATTATTATTCAGATCCTTGTGGTAGACTGATGGCGACTAGGAACCAAAATAAATTCCATGAAAGTCAGGAATTTTCCGCGATGCTGTTCATGATATCAAGTCGCGTAGGCTAAACTCAGTGAACCGTGGAGTATTGACTAGCAATGCGTAAATAATTGGAAATTTCTCAAAAGTGCATACAGTATTTAGTCACCATGCGCGTAATAAACCTGACTAAATTATTTAACGTCCAGAAGAACTTAATATCAAGAGACTGAATGAGTGTTATGCATCTCGAAAGTATCACAATTAATTACTAAATTGAACTTCATGTGGGACAGGTGAATTTATTAACCTGTTCATCTTTGTTAAGACTGCTTAATTGGGCTGTGCTTTAAGGCCACAATAATCCGATTAAACTATTCTATCAACATGTACAATTTGACATGAACTAATTTGTATTTAAATATTATTTTTATTTCACTCTTATTAACAATTATATATGAATTTAATTTGAAATTTCTTGAATATTACATATATTCGATTACAAAAATTGTAATTAATCCCATTCACTGAAGATTAAGATCATCAAATACATCGTCGAAATCACTGAAATAGTCTACATGAATTGCGTTCTCATTTATCGCTTAATACATTAACAGGCCACCAGAACCTCCTGCCTCTTCCATCTCCATGTATGGTCCAGCTCCTCTAGGAAACATTTCATCTGCTACAACGGTGGGCTTCATGTTAACAGTTATCTACTTATAATTATGGAAAGTGACGAACGTTGCGACAAATAAATCAAAATAACAGTAGGAATATCACATCCAGTCCTTTGCCTTTAGGTATGGCTCCCTGTATTGAGGCATTATTACCTCTCTGAATTGCCATGTTTATTCTTTGGTTTAGAAAGGTCCTTCCTCTATCATCACCAGATAATTGGGCGATACGCTCACCTATTTCCATTATAAAGTTGAGGGCTTCTTTTCCTCATGAGCCACAGGATTCCGTAGCAATGGCTACAAAATGGTACGTACCTGTAAGATTACTGTATTTTCTCTTTTCTTACATTTCTTTTCGACTGGATTGAGGGAAAAGGGACGTTGAAAGGAGCGAACGTATCCGAGCTTGTGAAATCCCAACTTAACGCTTTGCCTCTCTTCCAAGGTAACAGTCATCTCAGCTAGCCTTTTATCATCTGTTCTGCTACATCCAATTGACTCTCTGATTGCAGTTATACCAGCGGAAATTAGTTCTCTTATTATAATGTCTTAACATTTTAGTTACGAGGGTGTCTACCTGCGCTTTTGGAAAAAGAAAGACCATGTAACTTTTTTTATTTACTTCACTCTTACAAGCCTGGCCCAGGCGAATCGCAATTGCTACTCGGAAATATTCGTTACTTAGGTGAAGGCCAAGAGGGGCGGAGTGTGCTGCTGCTGCTTCTAAAGAAGAAGCGGCGATTAATCTTTCTTTGTCTTCCAAGTTATCTGCAAACTGAAGTAAAAAGTGTAGATGTTATTTGATCCCATACGAATTGCTTTGATCTAGTATCGATTTCGGATAAACCTGAACCAACTAATAAAGACCAAGTTGTAGAGCAAATTTCAAGAAGGCGGGAATAGCCAAATCTAAGGCTCGTCAGATGCCTAATCCTCGAAAACTGATTGGGAGAGAATCCTGAGGTCATGTTTTATTATTCTTTATTGTTTACTGTAGGGTTCCACTAAGCTATACAATTCTTTTACATAAATAATGGTTACATACGGAAGAGCTTGTTGCCCTACAGTAACAGAAAAAAAACATAAATAAGACACAAATATTATACAAAAGCATAAAAAAGAAAAAAGTTACCACATAAGTACTATATACATGTCCATGCTTATGATATGTAGTTCAAGTATAACACAATGATGGGAAAACAAAACACACTCACACAAAATCATGATAAAACAAACAAAAATACATTTGGGTTAATAGTGAATGGTTTAAAGATTACTAGGTTGAAATGGTTGATTCTATACAATGAGTGATTATGTAAGTGAATGATGGCCTAACGTGCGCACTATTCAGTAGTCATATATTACGTCCCTAATTTTCCTTTTGAAAATATTTAGATTTACCTCTTTTTTCAATCCAGTTGTAAGTTGGTTCCAAACTTTGCTCGTCAAATAAGAAAATGATTTCATGCCATAATTTGTCTTATTACACTTCGGAATGTGAACATTGTTAGAGTTGTTAGACCGCAAATTACTATAAAACTTATTGTTGGAAATAGGGATGAATTCACTTAGTGTTCGGTGGTGTGCCGAATAGATAGCTTTATGCACTTGTACCAAGAAAAGGTATTTCCTTCTGGATTCAAGAGTAGGCAACAACACTGATTCGTTACATTTGGAGGTCGAGAGTGAGAGCGGAGCTTTCCGCATTATCCGAATAGCCCATTCCTGCATCCTCTCAATATTATTTATGTTGGTTTGGTTGATTCCGTACAGAACCACACCATAGTGCTCAATAATAGGTCTAATATACGAGGTGTAGTACTTTACTCTGTGAGTGATAGGTAGATAATTGCTTATGTACTGAAGAATCTTGATTTTCGGCACAGCATTGGAGCATATATTTTTAACATGTTGCGTAAGCGATAGTTTCGAATCAAGACGTATGCCAAGATATTTCAATGTAGCACTTGTAGATATCTTATTGTTTCCTATCTGAAGTTATCTGTCAATTACGGAACGTGTGCAGTTGTCTGTTGATAAGATTAATGCTTGTGTTTTTGCTGTGTTTACTTTTAGATTATTTGCGTTGTACCAGTTACGCACGCCCGGAATGTTTGTTTCAATAATGGGAGTTAATTGATCTAAATAATTAGAGTAGCAAAATAAGAGACAATCATCAGCATACAAGTAAACCTCCTTATTTTTCACAGATAGTGCAAGATCATTAATGAATAAGTTGAACAGTTTAGGTCCAAGGATTGATCCCTGTGGTACCCGAATTTGAATATCGGCACATTTGGAAATAGTAGTACCAAGTTTCGTACTTATTACTCTATTATGTAGGTAACTTTGAAACCATTTACATGCTTTTTTCAGATAAATTGAACTGGCCATATAATTTGTTCAACAATAAATGTGGTTGCTCGGTATCAAATGCTTTGCTGATATCTAAGGAAATTAAACCAATGTAGTTTTTTCCTTTAACGTCTAGTATGTTTCGCCACTTCGTGATTAATTCTAGTAGCAATAGTTCGGTGGAGCGGTTTCTGCGAAAACCATACTGTTTCTCGGTTATGAGATTGTTACATTCTATATGATCTTCTAACTGACTATCGACCATATTCTCAAGGACTCTACTAAGAGCTTGTGTTATAGAAATATGCCTATAGTTGTCAACACTAGTGTGCGATCCTCCTTTGAATACGGGAGTGATAACCGCATGTTTCCAAGCGTCAGGAACTATACCATTCTGAAGAGAATGATTTATTATGTCTGTTAGTGGTTCTGATATCCACGGTGCAAGAAGTCGTAATACACGATTATTAATACCATCAATTCCACAGCCTTTTTTAACATCAAGTCCTGTGAGTACTTTAAAAATAGTGTTAGTGGAGACAGGTTTAAATTAAAATCGCTGTGTCCGGGGGGAATCATTATACATAATTGCCGAGTCATTGAACGTGGTTTTATTGTTGCGCATCCGATTTCCATTTAATTCATTACATATGTTGGTCCCTATATTAGCAAAGTAAGAATTAATGAAATTCACATTTTCCTCCTTATTTGTTATTATTTCATTATTTACTTCGATTGACGGGATATCAGTACTCTTTTTCTCGCGCCCCGTGAGAAAGTCAAAGAGCCGATGTTGGTTGTTGGTAGTATACTGACCAGAATAAATCTGGTTCAAAATATACGTCCTTTTTGCTTGCTTTATTTCTTTTGTCACCCAGCTTCGAATCATTTTGTATTGATCCCATGAGCATGCACCCGTAGTCTTGGCCTGTTTAAATATTCTGTTTTTGAAGGAAATAAGTTTGAGTAAGTAGTTGTTGATCCAAGGTCTTCTGCTCGGACGTATTCGAAAAGTTTTTGTTGGAGCAAAGATATCAAGAGCATCACAAATCAAGCTTGTGAGGAAGACAACCTTTTTATTAATGTCCGATATGCTATTTGATTTGTAGAAAGGAAGATACGAACAGTATTCTACAAATTTTTCTTCATTAAAATGCTTAAATGTGCGCTTTGTTACGAGAACTCGTGGTGCTTTATTTGATGTCGCATGCAATGTAGTGTATGTGAAAAAATGATCACTCAAATCATGCATAACAGTGGTTGTTTTTGTGTGCAAAGAGTCATTGTGTGTATATATATGGTCAATTAAACTTTCTGTAGTATCAGAGATTCTGGTTGGCATGGTAACAAGTTGCTTGTAACCCAAGGACTCCATTAGATCGAAAAAAAATTGTATCTCTAACAGAGGAGTTGACAGAATTATAGTTAACGTCTCCAAATAAAATTGAACAGTAGTTACTCGGAAGCGACTGAAGTATGTATCCTAATGCTTTGTCAAACTCCGCCGTAGACTTTGGTCTTCGGTAAACGCAATCAATTAGTATAGGCTTTGTATCATTACAAATACGTACATTTAAACCACATTCCTTCAATGTCGATATTGCTTATACTAAATACTAGGTTGCTAATTAAATTATCCCTAATATAGAGATGTGTTATGAGGAAGAGGACAATAATTTGAGGATGGATTCTAATCCAGAATTAATGGTGTTATCATAACGTTCAAGTAGATCTTCTTCCCTCCACGAAAGCGAACAGCGCAGAAAATATAATAATCTTGGTATTGTAAATAAGGTTCTTAATAAATAAAACGCTGAGTAATTCTAATTTGTATTTTCATTATGAATGAAGATTACAATTGCGGTAACAGATGGGAGGATATGGCACTCAAGTGTTAGTTTCGAATACGAAATTGAGAATAGGGTGAATATAATTTTGTGTCTAATAGATTTAACGCCGATATTTGAGGTGGCACTGCTAGTCTCTTTCGTCCACTACTAAAATTTGGTGCTCTCCAGAAGTACCGTAAATCGGGGTTACTTGGATCCTGGGGCGTTACTTGGACTCAAAATGTTAAAATGGTTTAAGGCGTTCCTCCTGGTACTGGTTTATTTAAATATTCGACGTAGTTCTTAGCTCATCCGCGACGTACTAAGAACTACGTCGAATATTTCAATAAACCAGTATCAGGAACGACTTAGATCACATTAACATTTTAAGTTCATGTAACCCCCACGGTCCAAGTAACCCTGATTTACGGTATATACAATATTGTTCATATCAGAATAATGAGCCATTACTTATTGTTTTATCAATTCTTCTTAATTTCATATATTAGTTTCTATCAAAATTAACTTTACCGGTTTCTTAAAGTATTTGTTCAAATCAAAATCTAGCTTTTGGTTTTCTATGAAACTTACCGTTCTCATTATCAAGGTTCATAACGTTCATAAACTGTTTCATAGGTGACGACCTTAGTTTCTAAAATTGTATCTAAAGGAAGTTTTTTTATTATATTACTTACTGCTTAAAGCTAAATTAGAAAAGAGAAATTAATCAGATGAATTCGGCAAAAATTGAAAAAAGTAAACATCTGAACGATGATTATAAGACGATTTATTCCTTGTGGTGCTCGCGTTCATAATTTCGGTCCCATTTTGAATAGTATGGCAGTGCCTCATGTAAATTCTGGATTTGTCGTATGCATTCAAGATATGCATTGATATTGAAAGGGTCGGAAGCTTGAAGATGTTCCTTGCTCCCGATTACCTCTTAAAACGTACTAGAAGAAATAGTATGTTTAACTCTCCTGGAATTATACTGCAACCTGTTCATTACAATAAGCTTCTGTGAACTATTAACTTCTTGTACTTGAATTACTATCAATATAAAGTCTGTCTAATATTATAGGGAGGAGAATTTGCTACGAAGGTCTTCTAATTAGGACTCTTACTTTCAATGGTTCATCTTATTTGGACTTTCTTTCCCTCTTATGAGGGATCTCGTACGTAATAAGTATGTATCTTCCCAAGTGAATTCTTACTTTTAATGTTAAAAAAATATGTTCTTATTTTTATCCTGAAATAATAAAAGTCACGATAGACCATGTGATTGTTAAAAGGCGACATCGTCAAAACGGTTTGGGATAATACATAGAATTCGTGAGTGAGGTTTCATAGGAACCAGACTGATCATGGTAAGGAGACGAGAACTATCGGAATTTTGAACGGGGGTGATATTCATTACCAGATGGATAGGATTTTTCATTTGGAGTTTATGTGGATATTGAACAATTCTCGATTCACGCTGCCACGTGTAGAAAATCTCATGAAAGATATTACTATAGAGAATTGGTCGACCACGAGTGCTTACTAACTGGAATCGGAGGTAAAATCGTTCATGGTGGCAGGAAACGACACTGGTTCAAATCACCTTGATATTCAATAGAGGAGGTACCAGTCGGACAGTGCAGGTTTTTTTATTCGTATATGATGGTAGCACAAGACCCACCAAAGTACCTCTGTTAATACTACAATAACAGACGTGTGCGTCATCTGAGTTTCTGAACAGGGTACTTGAACTTTGGATTACAGGTGTCGTGTCCCAACGAATTATGGTATTACTGGTTTCGTGATTATGGTATGGTTTAGGTGTGGCGCAGACCTCGTGAGGTCATGAAACAGTTGTCAATAAAGCACTGCACATGTTGGCGTTGGTTCCGTGGCAGCATAGAACGTTTTTACGTGGCATAGGTTGGTCCTCCTAACACATGTTTGACAGTTGATCGCCACTTACACTTCTTGCGGACCATTTGAAGGTCTCGAAACACTTCATGTTCTCCCACATCATGGGATATTCCAGCAAATAATGCATTGTATTATAGTTTCCAAGTTGTCCAGAATTTGTCACATTCTAGACAGTTTTGACGAATGATCAGGTCGTCGTATTCGCTCGACATGAACCAAATCAAACATTTGTGTGACGTCCTTTCACAAGAAAGATCGTGTACTTTCAATACTAGGAGGTTATGGATGTCTGTCCAGATGGTATCGATCAACATCTCCTCAGAAGTCCTCCGTGAATCTGTGCAATCGAAACCATTTGAGCGATCTGTTTCAAATCGTTGGACTAATTGTATGTGTCATGACTGTGTGTGTGTAAGATATACGCCGACTTCCTTGCCCGGTATATGTCGCTGGGACGCTCTTCGTGACAAACGAATCATTTGCACACAACTTTATTAGTGCAGAGTATGACATAAATCTAATTGAGTCGTACGTTGAATCTTGCCCTAACGAGGCAAGATTCACCTTTTCATGATCAGATGTATAATTTTATTTTATTTCACTTTTTTGAAGTGCTGAATTGAAGTCATTTATGGGCTTTGGGTCGCGGAAAAGGCCTTGTTTAAGATTCTATCCAGGTACTCGCTTAGTGAAAAAGACGGAAAACCCTGAAAAACCTTTCAGGGTGGTCGGTGTTGGGACTGATCCCAGGACCTGCTGAATACTAAGCCAATTCTCTACCACTGAGCAACGGCTACTCCGTAGCCATGAGATGACTCAAAAATTGCTCTTTCCCTTGTTTTGGGGTAGATTGATTTAATATCATTATTATTGAACCTGACAGTTATTGCTTTCATTACATTAGTATTAATTAGATAGTGGATCACGTCGTTCTGTTGGTAGAGTCCTCATCTCTGGGGCTAGGGGCCGTCGGATAGATGATTCCCGCTCATGACATGCGGGCTTTGTGGTGGACAAACATCGTGTGCGTTGGTTTTCTCTGGATGCTTCCGTTTCCTCCCACTTTCTTCATTCCACTAATTCATCCCATTATATCCATACAACCTGAGCTAGTTGCCTAAAGGCCTTAAAATAAATTCAAATTAATTGGATAGGATTAGGATGAAATGTTAAACCGCAAAAGAATGCTGAATTGTCTTCTGGCATTTGTAACCACTCTCTTCAAATAATGTCATGTTACGCAAACGGAAGAGATCCTGTGTTCGTACTTAATTATACTGAGATCTAGAGATAGGATGTAGCTATAATAAATGATAAGCAAGAGGATTTGAGAGAAAAGGTTTAAATCTCAAGTTTTGAAATATATTTCTATAGTGTGTTTTCGACTTACCGGATAGACCACAGGAAAGCTTTCAAGATAGATATGGTAGTACTAAATACTTTCGATGTGATGCAATCAAGAAAGTTTTGAGAACTATTTCTTTGCAGTAGCAATATAACACTTTACATCTTGTTTTCCCAATTCTGGGTCTGCAGGCACTCTCTGGAATTGCACTGGTCAGCGAGACACGATGGCCCGTGGAATTCATATACCTTGCTCTTCTTTCTGCGGGCTACACGGAAAAGTCATTTCTGTAATCGTTACATAACATATGCTTCGAAAACAGTTTCATAATATCCTGTTTGCTTGTCATATACATTTTGCCTTATGCAACTTGTTGTTGTTACAGATTTACGAAATGATCTGATGATAATTTTCCTTCTTGTAAAATTCTGGTAATGCAATATTTGACACAGTCTTTCATAAATATGTTCTTGATGCTGCTGGGTTCGATATGTGAGGTGCCGTAGGGCGTGAAGAATTTCGTAAATACTGTTGTAGCACACGAAATTAGTATAATATTATAAACACATCCATTGTATACACCTGATGTAGCACCATGTAGCGAGAACGCTGGTAGAAAAAAATAGTTGGTCAATTAATGTACACTTCACCACAAAAGATAGAGAAAAAGGTGTAGCATAATCACAAACACATTTGTCACATATCAGCTTGTAAAAATAAGGAATAAAAGAAAGATAAAATAAATTCTGCGGTTATGGTCAGTTTCTAAATGTTTATATGCACTTAAATATGGAGTGTCACTGTAAAGGGTTCTTGTTGGTCTTAACAAAAAGAGAAACAGTAATTCCACCGAAATATTGAGGTGGGTGTGTTGAGTCAGGGAGAAGAAGTAGTGCGTAATTAGCATCAATGGTAGGTAAAAAGAAGCGATGGCTTGCACAAAATGCATATTGGAGGATAGCCATAGCTGGTAGCATCTCATGTTTTTTATGCGTGACGTCTTCTTCTTGTAAAGCTGGAATTTCATTTGGAATAGCTTCTTCTTGCTTTTTCGTCCTGGACTGGTGTTAATGGAAATGGTTGTGACTTGTGTCACTTAATGTCTGGCTTGTCGTATGTTGAACTCTGGCTATTAGTCGGAACGCTGTTTTTATACTAGGAGACTTAAAAGTTGGGCCTGTGACATGGAAGAAAGTGAAAAGATAAGTCGTTGCTCTGTCGAAGAAGATTTAGATATTGGAGTTTGGGTCATGTTTTTTTCTTGTTTAGAAAGTATTTATGAAGGTGGCGTAGGAATTGTAACTAAGGTTTGGCTTGTAGCTTAGTCATTGATCTGAACAGCTGGATAAGTAAGAGTTTCATATATATGATATAAATATACTTGGGGTGTAGAAAAAGAAGTTTCTGAAGTGTTTTCATTAAGGATAGTAGATATAGGTAGAGAGGTAGATTTAGAGCTTAAAGGGAGCGATGGCTGAGCAATTTGAGTTTTTACCTGAGATGTCTTACTTTTGTTTAGTCTATGTAACTTGACAATACTAGAATAGCTTTAATAATACAAGTTAAGCTTCTGCTAGCGGCTATCAATAGGGTCTTGGCCACCATTTCTCTGAAACGAGAGAAAAGGGGAAAGAACCTCTAATGGTCATTATTCTGAATATGATTACGTTTTTGTAAGGTTTTAATTTTACGGATCATTATAAAAAGCATGCTGATTAATAGTATTAAAGATATGCAAAATAGTACTACAGTTATGGTAATAATCAGCAAATTAGTATTAAAAAATTAAATTCTGACAGTTTCATACGTCTATTTTGAAGCTTAATACAGTCAAGTTGATTGATAAGCCTGTCTAGGTGTTGTATAGTCGAGTTTTCTATCAAACGTGGTAATGCTTCGGTGTTGTTTTTGTATTTTCGTGATCATTGTCGGTTGGCGATGCTGTCGTGCTTATGGCGGGAACTAGGGTTGTAATAGTAATGCTGATTGCAACCAAGTTTTCTTTCTAGAAAAAAAAGAAAGAAAAAGTGTGTCTTACAATCTGATCTTAAAAGTTGACCAGTATTTAGTGAATATAATGTCTTATTTAACCATAAAAAGCTTAATGTTATTTATACGTATAATATGCAATATATTCTTAACCTGTTCATGCAATTCATTATATCAAGCTAGTAATGTTGACATTGAGCTTGTGTTCACGTTCTGAAGCAGCATTTTGTTCGCTATGGCTTCTTTTCTCTAATCATCGTAAACCTTTCACCTTCGTGTAATATAGCATCTTATAAAGGAAAAAAAAATGTTCTTCGTGTAGTTTACAACTAATTGATTATAATAAATATTTCCGTGCAGGAGTTCCAGGATCTTGCGTCGATCGAAGTCCAGACGGATGGAAACAGAATATTTTGATTCCACATTAGCGGAAGTACCTTGTCTCTTTGTTTAACTTATAAGATTAGCTCATGCAGTAAATTGTGAAAAAACAAACGTTGATTGCATTCTTATATAAAAAGTGTGACAGTGAAGAAGAAGGGTTTGCTGTTATGGCTTATCATTACATATTATTGGTACATAAAAAAGAACTGGTCAATATTTGACCTATCTTTATATGATATTGCTAAAGCCTGTTATGTGCTAGTACGTATGCAATCTATGTTGCCTGTGCTTAACCTTTTCTTAACTTAGTAATTAAAGTTTTCAGCGTTGCCTATTTCATTTATATTCTACCAATAACTACCGAAGTTCGGAATAAATTCTTCAGCTATCGACATTAACTTGTAAAGGAAAATATAAAAATGTGGGAGTGTTTTATTCGAGAAAAAAGAAACTCTAATATTAATTCTTTGTTTAATGTAGATTCTTTATCTAAATTCTGGACGTGCTTTAATAATAAAAAGAATATATGCTATTAATTGTTCGAGCTAAATTCTTCAATTTCGGGGTGTAGGAGAGAGAGGCCATTTCCTACCGCTCCCTGTCGGTGATTAGATTTCCTTGATCTTGGCCGGAAATCACGCGGCCATTCAACCAAAGATATCTCCCGAGCAATTAAATTATTTTTTAAAAAGTTTAAAAAAGTAATTTGGACTTCTAAAAAAAATGTCGTTGCCGGGGCGGTATCTGTGCCTTGTTTGTTCTTCTTAGTTCGGTCTTAAGCGTTGAACAGCTACTGCGTCTGTTATCCAATCACCTCGAGCATTTTTGAATCTTAGTTTAGAAAGGTTCAAGCACTTTAACTATGACTGTTGCAGGGCCTGAGAAGGGTGAAGTAAAAGCTTTCATCTTGGCTTTCTTGAATTCTGGATTGAATATTGGAACCTGTCGCGTTGAGATCTTTTCCTATCATAGTATCCCTTCTTTCTTTGAAAGTCTCGTTCGAGATTTCTAGTAACTGCTTGTCTGGCATCTTTCATGTTTGCTAAGCGGGTTGTTTTTTCTTGTATGTCGTATTGTCGGTTAAATTTTCCCTCTGTTATATCTCTTGGTTGCAAACCGTACGTAATATAATAAGCACTAAATCCTATTGACGGGCTATGTGCTAGATTGAAGCAATGAATGAACTCATTCAAGTTGGTGTCCCATAACAATTGGTCGCCACCATTTTGGGATATTCTTGTTTTGATCATGGATTGAATAGGGCTATGAGTTGCTTCAATCAAACCAATGTCATTGTGTACGTAGGCAAGGGAATGATGTGGTGCTATACCTAACATGATGCAAAGTTCAATGTAGTGGTGGCTTTTAAATACCATATGCCTATCAGTTCTCAGCGCAATCGGGCCCCCAACTTTCAACACGATTTCATTTCATTGTAAATGAAATCACAAATGGTTTGCGCCGTCAAATCTGGGTTGCCCTTTGAGATAACTTGTTTAGAACCCTCGTCTATCGCTGTTACGATATGACCTCGTCCATGGTAAAAAAATCTTCTATGGTCCGTACGTATCTAACTTATAAGTGATAAATGGCTGTGGCTTCGAACCATGCTGCAGCTTTCCAGGAGGCAGTTTCCTTATAATATACTGTATTTATTTTTCTGACAAATTTGGCAAAAGCGAATCTTTGAGGATGAGAATTCTTTCATTTGCTTGAAATAATATTTCTTCTCAGCAGAAAAGTATGTTTTCTTAACTCCTAGGTGATTAGCGATTATGGGAGCATGTATGGAGTCAAACCATGCATCCTGCAACTCTTGTGGAGCACGTAGATCTTTAATGTACATCTTTCCATTATTTTTATGAGGCGCTCTGTATAATATGCCTTGTAGAAGTTTGTAATATTTACATTCTCTTACAAGTTTCTGGTCCGTAACGAACTGTGGATTTTCCAGTTCTTCTATGATTTTTCCGAATCGGGGTCTCTGCGTTAACATATTTCCATTTGTACGTCTTGGAATAAAGCTCCTAGGAAGTGGATATTCTCTTGAGGATATGTTTTGTAAGTGCCTTTAGTGCCTAGTGTATTCGGTTCGATTATCTTGTGTGTACAAAAATCTTGTAATTTTCTTACAAACTTCTTTCCTTATATCTGGTTTTTAGTTGCTTGGTTGTTCTTCAGTTCCAACGTTGCAGATTCCTTTTGTTGCATCATATGGGCTATTTTCTTCTTCTTCTTCTGTGTTTGAGTTATCCATGATACGGATGAAAATATCAGCAAGGGTGTCTTCAGATACACAATGATGAAGCTCGAAGTGATATTGATTAAACTCTGGCGAGTCGTCCATGTGGGTCGTTTGCGTTTCGATCCATCCAAGATGCTATCGAGTTTGTATGAAAGCAAAATTTTCTTCCGTGTAAGATCAAGCGAAAAAAATTGGGAACATACGTTTCAGCTATTATCTCGCGTTCAAATGTATCATTTCTTTTTTCCGCGTCGCTGAATTTTCTCGAACAGTACGCTAGCGTCTTCCAGTACGGTCCATTCCGGTGTCTTGTAAAATGGTCCCTCCAAGATCGTCTTGTGTTGAGTCACTGTAGACACGGATTGGAGCTAATGGGTCATAATGAACTAAAGAAATATTGTCTATCATAATTCCTTTTATGTTTGTAAACTGTGTTTATGTTGTTCTAGCCACTTATGTGGTGTCCCTTTTTTGATGAGAGGTAGCAAAGGTGCTAGTAATTTCGCCAGTCGTGTCGTCTGCTGGCGGCAAAAGTTGCACAGACCAATAAATGTAAGTAAAGATTTATGTCTCTTGGGGAAAATTGTTAATAGCATCCCTAATTTTCTTTGATACATGTATTCCTTGCAGACTAATTTCGAATCCAAAGACGTCTAATTTGGAGCAGAAGAGCTTCGCTTTTGAGATTGCTAGATAGATTACTGTATCACGAACTTTTTGAAAAAGCTTCCTTAGTGTTACCAGGACTGTGGACAACTCTGGCCCATGTAATAAAATATCATCTGCATAGAAATTATTTGCTGGTCTAAATCATTAGTGGGTCTATTCATCACGTATCCAATCTCACTGGATGATGTGAATAACCTTTGTAGTGAACGTGTCAAGTAATACGAGCCTAGGGGCGGGATTACAACGCGAAGATACTTTGGAGACTTCTTGTCAACCCTCATCGAATAGAATGACGAATTTACATCAATGTTGACCATGTAATTGAAGTATTTTAACTTATAGAGCGTTGATTTCATAGTGGTTTGATTTCGGGTTGTTTATAAATATATTGATTTAGGTACCTCATATCAACCTTAATTCGATATTTTTCTTTATTTGGCTTCTTAACCAAGATTGCTCTTGACATATAGTATGTGGTCCCTTCCTTTAATATGCCTGCAGTAACTAAATCGTCAACGAGTTCTTTTACTTGCGGTAAAATGTGAAATGGGACCTACCTTGTCATGTGAGCAAACGGACTGATTGATAGGTCAATGTTGAGCTTTTAAATGTAATTGCGGCCTAAATCTACGTCTAATTGGCCATAGGCCCACACGTACTGGTACTCGTAGAGTAGTTGCTCAATTTGAGCTCTTTGTTTTGGGCTTAGTTCGGGGTTTATGCCAAATTTTGATATATCGAATAATTTTGTCGTACGCTCCAGACGTTGGTGTAGTTCTTCGTCTTCGTTGTGCATTCAGAGTACTTCCTGTGTGTTAAAGTTTTAGTTCTGTTTTGTTTATTGTATAGTTCTAATTTCAAAATTGTTGTAAACTTTGCCTAACATACATTTTTCTGTACACGTACTGATATGTCACTTATATTTGATACATAAGTTCGTATCTGTTTGCCTTTAGTAACATATGTTAATATTTTAACCTTTAATCTCTGTTCCAGCTTTCGTTTTGCTTCAAAAAATATATGTTCCATTATGTTCTAATTTTGTCACACCTTTTATAGCGGCTAGTGTATGTAGCCATACATAATAAAACTAATAAAACTTATCTGGGTATCAGAGAATGTCTTTTTGTGTCTTGTAAATATACAAGTTTACTAATTTACTGACGTGGTGGCTTTTTTCTTTGTTTTCTTGTATCTTTGGTTTAGAGCTGGGACATCTAGAAAATGTGTCATTATCTAAGTTCAGCTCAGCTCTGTGTAATCGTAAGCCGCCCGTGCCAAAATGGCATTAGTTGCTTCCGTAGGAATTATGTAAAAAAGTTAGTAAAAGTTACACCAGCAATTGCTATGTTTAGTATCATATCTGTGTTTAGGCAAATGACTTTGTTAGATATGCCCTTTATTTTCGTCTTTGCTCTAATAATTTTAGCGTCCTTTGGTTTCTTCCTAAAATAGGTAAATCACAGGCACTATCTATAAATAATACTTGTTTTGTACCGTTGGATGATGCTAAAATGGTTGCTATTTTATGATTTTCTAAAAATTGAGTTGTGTATAATTTACATGACAGTGACTTAGGAGGCAATTTTACTTTGTTGTTTGGTAGGGGTACCCTCGTGCTTAGTTTAAACAGTCTTCGTCACTGGGGGGTTGACTACATATGTACGTTGGTTATTTGAATTTGATCAATTGTACGATCGGTTATCTGACTGTTGATTTGTTGTTTGCGTTGTAGCCGTTATTGTATTGGTACCTATTTCCTTGTTGTGGTAATTGTTTTGTGTGTAGTTGCGTCTTGCAGAGTGCCCTCTTTGTCTAGGGGGTCTGCCCCTCTGTCCCCGTAACTGCCTGTTTGCTTGTTGGTAAGTTGATCAATTGTAAAGTCAAGTTTTGTAGCTTATCAGTGATGCACCCCAGGTCAAATTTTTCTGGGTGAGTCTCGTTTTCAGTTTTATTTGCAGTATGTGTGTTGGTATACTGCCTAGTTTCCTTTTGCTCACCAAATAGTGTTGGCCGGCAGGCTGTTTCTACCTTGGTCGGCGTTTGTGCTGACATCTTGTTGCAACAACTACAAGTTGTCCTGGGGCTTGCTAAGAAGTTTGCAGTATCTACGTGGCTTGTATTGTTTGCTTGGAAATGCTTGCATTTGTCTAAATTATGTGATGGCCAGTAATTCTGCCTGAATTTGATTTTGGGAGAGGCTATTTCCCTGATTATGTGGGTTCCACTCATTTGGTAGTTGGTTAAAATACATTTCTGTTAGCCTTTTCTGAGAAAGTTCCTTTTAGAGTTGTATTTGTTCGGATAAAATATACTGTCTGTTTACGTGCTTTCCTAATGTCTTTTAACTCAGAGATTTTGTTGCATTGCTGAAGGGACACTTGGTCCAGATACGAGGGTTTCAGACCTACTATAATGAAGTAGATTTGCCTTTTTATGTTCATGCTAGGGTAGATTGAATCTATCAATTTAATTTTGTTCATAAAATAAAGTACAGGGTTTTGGCCTTTAGTTTGCAAATGAGTATTCAGTATCGATTCGATCTCGATTGTGTGCGAGGCCGGCCTAAGCTGGTCTCGTATCTGTTTGTTTTTTTAAGTCTTATTGCGCATGTAGGTATAAGAATATATCGAGTTGTGTCATCGAGGCATGCGCCTAAACGTTATTTTCCATTTACATCCCATTGGTTGATTTGTGCTGTTAGTTCAAAATTTACTAAGAAGTCATTGAACGATTGGTTCTTATGGTACGTTGGTGGGTTGATGGTTTGTCTTTGGTTGGGCGTGATTGACGGAGGTGGGTTTTGCCCACGTGCATCACCCTCAGGTGGCGGATTACCTCTTGGCATTTTGTTTCTATTTTACTGTCTGAATTTTCGTTTCAATCTTTCTGTTTGGTAGTAGCGAAAAAGAAAGAAAATCTAAGTTCATTGCGCCTGGCACGTAAGTCAAATGGTCGGAATAAGCACTTTCCGTATTACGCTTATTGAATACATTCTATAGTTAGCATATTTAATATAACACTCAGCGGAATAACACTGACTTCCTAACCTAGTTATTTGTTGCCAACGCCTCAGATTGCTAGCCTATATTATGAATATTTACCACTGAAGAAGTAAAAAAGGAATTGCCAAAAAATGAAAACCTGACGGAGAGGAAAACAGGAGGTTATTGGCTTTGTACTATGTCTGCTATGATGTTTTATATGGCTTTGTTATGTAATCTGCTTGGCTTTCAAAGTGCTGGCAAGGAAATATAGGATCGCTTGCATTTTGTTCTTGGGATATTACTTGTTTGATGTTCATGCTATATTTAAAGTAGTGCTTCAATTGCAAAAGGGGAAAAAATCTTATACGGTTTCTGAAAGGTATTGCATTCTAGCTGTAGCTAAGTTTGATAATAATTTTGAATGTACTGTAACGTTAGGACAGCTATCTTGTAGCAAATGGAAATGGTATAAGAGAAGAAATTTTGATAACAAAGAGAAAAACTTTTAGAAGTTCAGGTTTTTCATATTGTGAGGATTGGTAGTGTTTCAATGAATTTAAAAAAAGAAAGAGATAAAAAATACCCAGTGTCTCCACCACGCAACGGATCCTGTGTCCGTGCTAAATTATACTGAGATCTAGAAATAGGATCCTTCTAGATCTGGTAAATATGGTAAATAATAAGCGAGAGGATTTGAGAGAAAAGGTTTAAGTCTCAAGTTTTGAAATATATTTCTACAGCGTGTTTCCGACTTACCGGATTGACTACAGGAAAGCTTCTAAGATAGATATGGTAGCACTAAGTAATCAAGAGCGTTTTGAGAGCTGTTTCTTGGGAGTACCAATATTACACTCTACACCTTGTTTTCCCAAATATGGGTGCTGAGGTACTCTCTGGGATTCCACTGGTCAGCGAGACACTATGACACGATGGCCCGTGGAATTCAGATACCTTGCTCTTTTTCCTGCGGGCTACACGGAAAAGTCATTGCTGTAATCATTACATAACATATTCTTGAATAACAGATTTAAAATAACCTGTTTGCTTGTTATATACATTTTGCCTGATGCATCTTGTTGTTGTTACGGATTTAGGAAATGATCTGATGATAATTTTCCTTCTTGTAAACTTCTGGTAATGCCATATTTGATATATTCTGGTAATGCAGTAATGTCTTCCATAAATATATTTCTTGATGCTGGGTTCGATATGTGAGGTGCTGTAGGGCGTTAAAGAAAATCATTACTGTAGAACGTATTGTTGTACTATAGAACCCTTGGTTAAATATATGTTTCCTGGTACCTTTTCCTTTTAAGAGGGACACTTGGTGAGTTACAATACAAAGGCTATCTAAAATGTCTGCGACTAAGTTTGAATGTCTCATCTTCCTAGTTTAGGGTAAGTGACTAAGTTAGAATGTCTCATTCTTGTACTTTTGGGAAAGTTTATTAATTTAGGAATTAAATATAAATTAATTATTTGTGCGAAGTGAAGGATAGCATGCACTGTGAGTTCAACATAATTTTATAGCGGAATGTAGCTCTCAAATGTTAACAGTATAATATAAAATTAAAACATAAATCTTGTGTTTACATCTGCCATATATTTGAAACTACGTTTAATCCAAATATTATGTAATTGGTAAACGTACAGCGTTATCTAGAAGTAATAAAGGAACTTAAAGTTGTACAATAACATTTTTAACTAAAAGTTCCAACCTGAAACTTTTGTTTTTTTATTACTTTGCATTTATGGGCTTACATGTTAGCGGCTATGAGCTATGGCTTAAGCGGGTCACATGTCGGGGAACTGACTTTTCTCAACGAATATGTTTGAAGAGTACAAGCAAATAATTGAGATGTCCAATACGAAAAAATCGAGTTTACACTCATAACAAGTATTATATAATGACAGCTAACACTACCAAAATTTCAGAGCAACAGAGCAAATAATTACAAAGTTATATCTATTTTAAAAATATGAAGTACATGAGAGTAAATGGGGGAGTTTGATTTAACATGGATTTTACGAGAACTCAACTTTCTTGGACACCCCTCTTCTTTCCCTGTCTTCTTTATTTCCGTGGACTAGGGGTTTACTTGGAATATCATTCGCCTCGTTAAACTGAAACATCTACAGGAAAATGTTCCGTCAGAAGGATCGGTACCTGGGTTCTAACTAGCTTTTAATGGTTTTATTCGACTTCGTTTCCACTAATACTTACGCAGGTTGAAAAATGAACCGTTGTCGAGAACAACAGTACAAATTAGTTGATATTAACCTCAAAGAAATATCATAAAAGTCTCCCAATCTGACCTTTTCTATCAGAACTATTTCTTCCTTGGTGTGATTAGGTTCTTCCTTTAATTCCTTCTATATATGTCTTCGAATTTAACGGATTTCGTTTTTGTCTTTTCCTGTCTTGCCTAGAGAAGAGAAGATTGGATCTTTCGTTGAACGAGCCGATTTACCAACAAGAAGTTTGAAGGAAATTTTTCTTAGAATTTCTAACAACACTCTTCCTTTGTCTCTCAGTTTTCCTTATTTTTTTTCTTCAGGGTGGCTTGACAAACCTGATAGTGTCGAGATTAGCTATTAAACTTGTTTTCCGTTTCTCGTTTGATGTATGCAACTTTGAAGAAAATAGTTCCTAAAGAGGGTAAAAGAAAAAGCACACATTTTCTTCCTTTTTCTGTTTACTTTCTTTCTTCATTAAGCGGCGGATCAATCTCATCAAACTCGAAAAGAGAAAAGTTTCTCTACGGCTGCTGAAATTAGAATGATTTGAAATTGATTTTCCTTAAAGTTTGTTCGTAGATTTAACATATTATTATTATTAAGTTTGTGTACCTTGCTTGAAAGACAGAACAAAATTTAACTTTAATAAATGTTATTTTTTAAAAAACAAATTGCAGAATATATTATTTTGGAAAAACATTGCTATTCCTGCAAACTTCGTGAATCCAGACTATGGTAACAAAGTCATATATATCTCCAAATTCACATATAAGATGATAATGTGATCTCCAACAACTCAATATAGCTTGCGGCCACTCGAGTACCACATATGATACAAAATTCCCAATGAAACATATTTTTCAAATGCCATTCTATGTTTAGCGAAACATATCATATATCTTAAGCAAAACATTAATACAAATTTTCGCGCACTGAGGGAAATTTACTGTCTTAATCCAGGCTCCTAACTAGAAGGGGCTTGATCCCCCTCTTGCGCGATCGTGAGGTCTCTCTAGCATATCGTAAGCCGGCCCTCAACTACTTTCTTATTTTTTTCCTGTAACCATGTCTGATCGGCAGAAGCTAGCCACTGTTTTATATGAATCTGATACTATGTCTCGTCTACGTAAATAACCGCTGTTACTATCTTTCTCTTGATTTTTAAGAGTATATCGTCACCTTGGAACCAGAAGGTACCATGTGCACTTTCGCTACTTTTGAGAAATAACAGTTTTAAAGTTTGAAGTTCCGTTTAAAGTCTGTATAAATTCTTTTCGTTTATAACATTTCTAGCCACTTGGAAGTCGTTTTGTGAGATATTATTTTTGGGGTTGATGTCCTTCAGTACAAGGTCTTTGATTGCAGTGTTAACTTCGTTTTGCCAAAAAGTGGACATAGTACCGTCTGGTTCTAGGGTGACGATATCGTACGTGAAATACGGAATACATCCTATTTTAACCAAACTTGGTATGGTGGTAGTCCTTCAACTTAGTAGTAACCATGCGAAGTACTATGATGTAGACTTTTATCGTTTAAGAGTTATCAGTGTTCAAAGTTGGGATTTGGACATTTTTACATATTGTGTATCCATAATTTTGAATAAAAGAACTTAAAAATCAATAGAAGAGCGGCGTTTTCTTGTTAAAGAACAACCTCATCATACACAAGAAAACAGACACACTCATAGATAGATAGATAGATTCTTTTGCCCTCCTAAATTTGGGTTAAGCCCCTCTCCATAATATTTAGGCTAGTTGAACTTAATCCACTGTCTTCATGAAATTTCAACTATAGTCTCGAAAGGGCCCATATTTTCTCGTCTTCATGTACGGTTTGAAATTTCCTGCATTTGTCTGCGGCTGGATTTGAACGTGGAATCTTGTGATTTACAGTCCGTCGCGTTAACCACTAGTCTGCGGGGACATCCGTCAAGCAAAAAAATATACTCATATTATTGATTATCATACACTCAGGACATGGAATATAATGACAGACATATTATCATTACAAATTGAATTTAAGCTCGGAACATGTAGACTGTTATCCATCGCCTATTATTTTGTTATTACACAGGGTTTTTTTTTTTTTTCGAAAAAAAAATGGCATAATAATATTATTATGGGAAATTCAAGTGGAATAAACTTTCGATTTAGGTACCGGGATTAAAGACATTTCTCCTAGATCTAATCAAAATATCATGACTATATTGTTAGCGCAGTCAATTCGATTTTTATCTGTGCGCAGAAACAGATCGCTCAATATTTGATCGACATAACGCAAAGTGTACAAGACGATAAGCTTGGCAAAATACATAACGCAAAATGTATTTAGTCGAAGATCTAAACTGAGCAGACGAAACCCTGAGACGAAGACAAGGAAAAATATTTCAAATGAGCATTTGTTTTTTAAAAAAATAATAATAATTTTGTGAAAGAGTTGCTAACTTTTAGAGCTGGAAATCGACGTTTTGCTATGGGAAATGAAATTAGTATTCCTCTATACGTTATGAAGGATCGATTAGAATGCAAATTCTCTTCTAGAAGTTGATTTGTATCAACGTCACATATATCATGTCATGTATTGCTAAATTTGTTCAAAGTTTTTAAATTGAACTATGTTTATTGCATAGGTTTCTACTAGTGATGATACACATATGTAAAATGGGTATTGTAGTGTTGCTATCTATGCAAAATAATGTACATTTTACTTCTTATAAGCAATTTGTAACACCGTGTTCTTCCTTCACATATGATATTTTCTATCATCCCCCTTGGATACCAAATAATCAATCTAGTGTCGTGTGAAAAATGTATTTATTAAAAGTTTGAAAACTTGTCATCATAATGAAATATGATAAAATTCAGCTCCTATCATCTATGTTGATTGAAACCCTCTTTCTAAAACGTATTGTTAATTCAGTACTTTATTTATTAAATATGCAAGAAAATTAAATTATATTTTTACTATAGGCAGTTGATTTTGAAAACTCATAAAGTTTAAAAACTGTATCTTGAAAACGAAACGGAGTTTAATACAATGTATGATAAAAATATATTTTCCTGGTAGGTATTTGTCTGCTCCAGGGCTGTTCAACGTGAGAGTTGCGACCCCCAGGCTGGTCGTGGGTTGTGTGCAACGGGGTAATGAGGGGTTGTGCGTGTGTGTTCAAGCCTTCAGGAGGATATTTTATACAAAGCGAAAGGAAAACATTTCTTATAAACAATAGAAAATACTTTTGCGGGTCGCCGGCCAGAAGACATGGTAAAAGGGAGTCGCGGCATGAAATAGGTTGAGAAACGTTGGTCTACTCGATTTGATTCATAATTGTATAAACCCTCTGTATATTCATGGCTAAATATTATTGACCACTTTGAGAATGTTACTCAAAATCGTTTTGGCGCAGAAATGCACTAGCATGCTAAATTCCAAGGTCATAATGCCGGAACGAAATTATATTTAAATAATTTTATAAAACAAAATAAAAGAGACGCTCTCGCATATGCATAGACTGTAATGGTGCAAAAGACAAGGCGCTACGAAACAAAATAGGACAGCAGAATCAGAATTCGTAAGCAAGAACAACCGACACATAATATCGCATTATTTTCAATCAAACATTAAAGTCGTGAGATTAGAGAACTGATTTTCACGCAGTTGTCTCGCGAAAGCATGAGAAAACTCTGAGAAGGAACAAGATATTGTTTCTGTGTATTTATTGGCACACAAAACAAGTACGTTACATGGTTACAATCTGAGATATGACATTCCACGGCAAGTACTCTTGAGAAGAAAGGGATTGGAGAGTTTAGGTACTGTCATTGAGTCCTTCTGAATCAAGTTAGTCAAGACTCGAACTTTAGCGCCTTCCAAGTGCAGATCTAAATGCCATGTACCTAATCTCTAGACCACAGTGCTGAGTACACTCGCGAAAATATTCTGCAAATATGCCATCCTTCAGACATATGACAGTCAAAGGCCTTCTATAAGTTGCTTGCCTGATCTATAAGTTAAACCGTTTCCATTCGGCGTATGTGCTTCTCCCGTAAGTGTACTTAAAGGGTTGTCTAGACCAGAAACTATCTTAAGGATATAATGCATGAGAATGTGTTTGACGAACCTAAATTATATTTTTAGCCTAGTTCAAACGACGCATTGGCTGTGGTGTTTTCAGCCTTCAACGAATTATGAGCGTTTAGAAATAGAATGTAGTTAATTAGTTCTATTGAAAAAACAATTACATGAATGGGCGAAAAAAAATCTTTTCTGTTAAAGAGGTATTGTAAATGTAAAGGAGAAACGTAAGTGCAATTTCCGACAATAGATCTCTGATTGAAAAGAATGAACACTAACATAAAAATACAGTAATTAAAACTAGTTATATATTTAATAAATTAATAATATAATTATTTCTAAAATATTTAAATTAAGAACTGTGCACGATGAAGGAAAGCAATCAGCTGAATCTGTATTTTGTTATGATTTTCCACTGTTTTTGCTGGTGAAGTTATGGACTTGATAAAATAAATTAAATTATATAACCCATTATTTAGCGCATAACAATTCGTATGCATGTAACGGATTTGAGTTAAACGTTTCATTCTAGCTTCTTAAGTACTTTAATTAAATATACCGTTTATAGAAAAATATTCATTTTCCAGAATATTGTAGATAGTGAAGATCACAGCTGAGGAAGCTACAGCAAGTGGAGCGACCGTAAATTTTAGGAACTTTATTATGTTTCATTTTAGTTTCTAAATGTTACAAAGTAGAAAACATCAAAGCATTTTCTTGAACAGTTATAACCATTATAGACTATGCAATCTATTACCGCTCGAGTGGTAATATAAATGCTTGATTTTATAATATTAAAATTCTTCTTAATGACATTAAATACACAAGAACAATTTTTTTAAAAAAAAAACTTACGTTTCTGACGTAAGTGCATTTTCTATATACAAGGCGTTTTCAAAATTTGTGCGAAACTTTGCAAGTGAAATTCCTGACATCAAGTTAAGACAATAAGAAAAAATGCTTTCACATGAGTACAATTTTGTTTAGTTTCAAGATACATAGATTTGAACTAAGATAACAAAATTACTTTTTACAATGGTAAAATGTATATTTCACAATAAATGAAAAACCATTCATCCAAGTAAACTTTAAGTTTTGGAAGTTGATGTGGATCAATAAAATGAACATTACGAATTAAAATATGACGTCATCAAGTCGGTATACAGACGCGGATCGAAGGGGGGGCTATAGGATAGCCTTCCCCCCTGACGTCCAGGTATACACTGGATAACATGGCCTTCAATCCTTTTTTACACTGGATAAAGTGAAACAACTATGGTTTAGCGTCCCCCTGACCATATTTTGGATCCGCACCTGCTGGTATATATTACTTTCCAACGTAATTGTACCGATTTACTAGATATTGGGTATCCCTAGTAATAACAGACATAATATGCGAAACACAAAACCCAGTGGTGTTAAGTGCGAACTTTATAGCAGGTTGAACGTAGAAAATATCGATTGATTTTGCATCTGAACGATTCTAAGCAGACCAGATGCAGTCAATCTTAATTTATAGGTGCTACTGTATTAAAAGCGGCTAATAAAGGTTCATGATGACCAATATTCTCTACTGTCCCTTCCTTTACCTATCCCCTAGCAGAACATATAACAATATAAAGAAACACCCATAATTTGATTGTCTTAATGTAAAGAAGAGGAAGGTAAATATTTTTATAAAGCCCATTAGCAGTCGACATCTGGACATAGCACTGCTGAGTACACCTCACACGTAAGTACACCTGGCGTGAAATACTGACTGAGTACACTTCAGAGCGCAAGGAAGCGCTGAAGAAAATTCTCCAGCGTCCTCGTTGGGATTTGAATCCGAACTGCCTGGTTCGTAGCCAGACGTGCTACCGCCTGAGCTACGGAAACTCCGTAAACTGACACTGATATTTTCCAAGAGAATTTCATTATACAAAAATACAATTCAAACATGTGCATAATAACTTTTAAGAGAGTCGAAATCATTAACCCTATTCCATTTTCAATGATTAGCGAACGCCACGTTGTAAATTATTATGTTCGGCAAAGGGAGAGGAATGATTTTAGTGCAATGCAAAAACCTCTGGAATACAAAATGTAATGCCTAAAACTCTAACCATAAAACACTTATATTTTATTACCAGGTAAAATTACATTATATCTCACTTATCGCTAATGAGATTTCGGCACGTTACTAAACAAATTAGTTAACAGAATTACTCATGCAAATGCATGCACTGTGTACAACAAACACTCACACACGCACAATATATTCTATTTGTTTCGTGCTCTCTGTCTCTTTTCCCCACACGTGCATAAGGAGAGAGAAAGCATAGAAAATGTCTCATTATGAAAGTTTGACACGTACTGTAGAAACAATATAACTTCTACTGTATATGAGTAGCATAAACAAATATCAGTACATACGAGGGACAGTAAAAAAAAGGGAATTGTGTTCAATCTAATTTATTACTTAATGCTGTTTCCAAAGAAATCTTACATATCTTTTCTATATATCTCCCATTTACAGCTACATACTTGTCCCATGCACACCGACAGATGGAAAGATATTTTCTCCCTAATCTACAAACTAAACAAATTATGGTCACTTTGTAACTTGACCAGGGCGGATGATAAACAGTGGCCCAGTGGAATAACAAGTTTTTTCTGAGTTACGGCGACAGCACAAGATGTAGCGTTGTCGTGAAGAAACAACGTCGTCCGTGTATCAAACAATACACACATACATACATCACATTAGTCACACATAAACGCATACAAACACACATATCACATACATATACATTCACACATACATACGTACATAGACACACATACACACTACATATACATAACTTTACTAATTTGCAAATAGCTAAATATTTGGGACAAATCACTCAGCATATAGAAACGTTTTTGAAAGTTGCATATTGAAAATTAAAATAGAATATTAAAAATCAAATCTGAAACATGATTTCAAAATATGTTCAAAAACTGAGAAAGCTAGTGCAAAATCTATAAATTTGCACAAATTATTGTACTCGGAACACATTCTAAGTAACGGTGATTTTTTATATTGTTCTGTGTTTGGCTTTGTGTATGAAAAAATATACTTTGTCCGTGTATTTGCTCTTTTGATATTAAAACCAATCAAACTCAGAAAATTACTGTTATCAAATTTTCCATTAACTGTTTTATATAAAAATATTAGCTCACTTATTCTACGTCCGTTTTAAAGGTTAGTATAATTGAACTCGGCTAGTAAGTTATTATATGAGATTCTATTTCAAATTGTAGATTGGTTATACTTTTTATAATATAAGAAAAGTAAAAAGCGTTTCTGAATCGACTCCACTTTTTTTCACATGACATTTGTGAGAGGTTGACAATATGACTGAACCATATTCTAGTTTACTTCTCACCATACTATTAAAAAGGATTCTAAGCGAATCGACATTATTTAAATAAGTGGCATTTCTGCGTAGGAAACCCAATTTCCTGAAGGCACTATTGATTACATATTGGACATGGTCGTTGACAGTTAAGCGTTCATCAATAATAACACCTAAATCCTTAATTAAAGATTAATTCTACTTGGTTAGTAAGGTCTTTGCACTTTGGACAAAGTCGTCATATAAACTTGTCCTATACTCCCAAAAGACAGTCACAAGAACATTGGTCATTGTCTTTATTGGAGCAGTTTCATTTTCTGGCCACTTCATTTCAGGGCAATGGTGGTGCACCCATGTTTCATCGCTAGTAAGAATGCATTTTAGAAATACGTCCTCTTCTGCTACATATCAAGCACAAAAGTTTCTGACAAATTGCCGCTCGCTTGGCCTTAGACTCATCAGGCCAAAACCCATTATGCAGAAACTTTTCCAAATTATCGCTCAGTTTCAATAATGGAATGCACACTGGCGTGGATTATCCCGGTGTTTGCACTAATTGTGCACACTGTTCCTCATCGGCGAGCTTCAGTCAAGTCCCAAACTTCATGAATGTTTCCCTGTTTTGCACTGTTTTTTGGCAGAAGTAGGCAAGTAAAATTTTGAACTACGTTTAGACCAGCAAAGAATTATTTATGACATGTAAACCGCTTCAGTTTTTGATCAAGCCTCATTACCAAAATATTTTATTATATATATATATATATATATATATATATATATATATATATATATATATATTATTATTAATTAATCACAGCCATATTCAATCCACTAGTGGATGAGGCCTCTCCCCGAAGGGAGGAGTTGGTCTACTGCTCCCACGCTGACCAGACGGGTTGGGAGAGGAGAGCCGAAGCTCTCACTGTGATCGCCACTGTCTTTTATTCACAACAGCTCCCCAATTGTCCTCACGATGCTGGGTCAACACCGAAATTTTTGAGCCCCCACCGGGAATCGAACCCGGGACCGCTCGCACTGATAAAGGAGCTTACATAGCTAAGAGAATGTCGTAATCTAAGGATTAAAATGCTCTGATGATTGTAGATAATTTAAGACGTTACTTTTCTTTAAGTAAATACTCTAGTTATTTCCTTATTCACAATATGTTAGAGTATTTACGAAAGAGCAAACTGATACTAATTAGCATGTAGTGAGAGGCCGTAATAACATTGTTTGAAGTGGTGCGATGCCATCGTATCATCCATCTTATATTTTCTGATGGCGGAGTCAACTTCATACCCAGCATCGACTCGCAATATAAATGTGTCTAAATTACAAATAAAATGAAAATATATTGCTCTAATAGTAAGTTACCCACATAGTTAATAAATAACAAAATCAATTTTCAGTCACTAAGTGAAATATCAGTTACAATAGAGCATTATACATAGCTCTACGGTCAATTCTGATTGTATTTCGCTTCCTGTAACATTTTCGGCTAATTGTTAGGAATTGTAAGTTTATTATGAACGTTCTTTTGCTTTCTTTATGAACTCTTCACACATTGGTTCCTTTAATACGTGATAAGATTCAAATAAAGCATTGAAGTTTTGAAACCCTCTATTAACGGAAGTTTTGTATTTACTATATAATTAGTGTCATGTTTGAACACAAGGAGCAAGGCATTCAGTGTCATCCAGAGATTCCACCAGGATTTTCAGTTGGAGGGGGTATAAAGTCAAAACTAGAAGGATGTAAATGGAAGTTTCGCACGGTTTCTATCAATTTTTTACCGTACAAAACTTAAAGTTAGATCATGCGTTCAAGAATTTGAGTGGGTAAAGGGGAAGAGGCTCACAGAATAACTGGTGTCATCCATTGCAAAAGTGAACACTTGATTCATTTGTGTTACTTCAGTGAATCAATTACATTATAAAGTTACAATATGCAATACTTTGTAACTGTACCCTTTCATCAACTGTTGAGAAACTCTTTATTTGAGACCAAAGATAACTTTAACGTCACAATATTTATAGTTGTATTATTATTATTATTAATATCTATATAAAATATTAACTTAGTTGAATACTTTGTCAACGAAAGCTTATAATATACACAAGTCAAAATGTGTTTATGTTATACTGCAGGAACACCATCTAACCACCAACAATGTGAAGCACAAAAATATCTCTAAAATAATACCTAATCAAGATTCTATATTATCTTAATGGAAGGTGGACTTTGGTAGTAAACATTTCAAAAAGAAAGCACTGATTATGTTGCGAAATCTTTTTGAATATAATTTGTAAATTTTCAGAATAAACGCATTATCAACTAACATTAATATATGTTGATATTTTGTAATTAATACCTTCTTTGAATTTTCCAAATTTTGCTTCCTGCAGCCGATAAACCACATAACGGCAGGCTTGGATATATATATATAAATGGGCCCACTAGGCCCGGGCCCAGAACGCCAAATGTTTGAGGGTGTATTTATAACAGAGCAGCGTTGCTACAACACAGCGCGGTAAAACAGCACTAGCTAGAACAGAGCGGGTGACAAAATATTACAACAGATTTTCCAAACTGTTTTGGGGAAAATATTGATAGAAATCGTGCAGAACTCATATTACACTCTCCCTATTTTGACTTTATACCCCCACAAATGGAAATACTGTTTGGAAAGTTCTTGACAAGGCGAATTCAAACCCATATCATTCATCCAAATCTCAGGGGCGGGTCCAAAAATAGGAAGGGTGGGGAATTTTCAAGTTAGTAAGGTGGTTGATATATCGCTGGAAAGATATTTGAGAGGTGAGTTCAAACACGTAAAGATGATCAAGATCATAAGGGTCTTGAGAAAGGAGGAACATTTTCAACAAAGCAACTACTAGGACTATGAAAATGTTTGAGGTGTCGTTGAAAAGGTCTTGGTGAGATTAGTTAAGAACCGTATAGATCACCAGATTATAAAACAGGTCCCAATCATAAAACAATGGAGGGGGGATTTTCCATTTATTTTGCCCAGGGCGCCTTGAACCCTAAATCCGAGTCTGCATAACGGAAGATTTGATTATGTATAGTGTTTGGTTCGTTGCTCACGGGATGACGAAAAAATATTGTTTTTTAAAACTGCCATGCAAATAAGTGGCTATTTGAGTCCTAGATTATACTCAGGTGCATTTTTATTCTAGAAGATTTTATTGGGGATGGGCTCATTTAGCGGATCACAAAAATTATAAAAGGATTCATATTGACTCGAATTTGCTAATATATAAAATAAGAATAATGTTACTTAACAATATACCATACTTCCTTAGCTAACCTCAAAATAACATGAACATTATTATAGAATGTGCTATTATATACGTATTTCAGTATCCGTAAGAGTAATACAATTCTTCGGCTAATTCTTTCCGAGGGACTAAGCCCCCAAACATATGTCTGAAAGAAACACTGCTCAGGTGAATAAATAAAGCCGCTTATAAAATTGTAATTTTAAGCCATGTCTAGGATAAATACAAACATGTAGTTTAAAAAAAGAAATTGCATCGTAAGGCTCATGAACATTTTTCCTAATTGATTCTATACACGAACTTCATTCAAACCCTTTTTCGATGCAATGCTTAGTTTCTGCGCAAAATTTAAATAAACTTAATTTTGGCCGCCATTTCCAAGATGGTGGCTGTAGAACAAGTTTGATGTTTGGGGGACTTTTAGTATGTTATTTGGGTGACCAATGTGTACCATTACCAAGTTTCATGCGTGTATTATTTGGGTGACCAGATTCTATATGTGTACCATTACCAAGTTTTATGCGTGTAAGGATTCTTTTACCTAATTTTCATAAAATGGCTACACTAGTGAATCAAGAGTGGAGATCTGAATCAACGTTCGCTGATTAGACATCGTAGAAATCATTATCTTGTAGTGGTACAATATTTGCGATTTTCTGCGATTTCTGCCTCTCGAGAGCACGCACTAGCAAACCATAGTCTAGTTGTCAACTATCCTCTGACTAATTAAATACCAAGTCTGTGAGCAATTAACCTTTCGGATCCATAAAGATAAAATAAGAATTTACGGGAAGAATAATTTAGATACCGTTACCACTGACATCTAGACACACTTCTGTACATCGATACTTGGCGTTGTACGCAGAGAAAAAATTAAATCCTTACACCAAGAAGGAATGGAACCTGGAAAACGGATTACTATACATCACGTTTTATAAAGATATAAGTTACAGTGTCGCAACTAAGAAATTTGTGTGCAGCGTCACGTAAATTTTTTATTGTATTGTGCTCAGTGACCATCGTAATTACTGCTGTGTTAAATGCATGAATACACCCCATCGTAGAGGTGTCGATTGTCATTGTGTTAGTTTTTGAATTCATTGATTTCTGGTCTTTCAACACCTATGGCTCAGATCGGAATGTGTTAGGGAAAATATGCTGGAATGAACCGGCCAGGACCTATATTGAAAGTTACTATCCTTGTGCGACTGAGGGAAAACATTGGGAAAAGCTGCCAGCTGTAGCGAACGTCGCGAAGACAAACGCTCTACTAATTGAACCACGGCCGTTCGGTTTCTGTGCAATGGTGTTCCACGTCTACTCCACTTGGATAACCAGATTAGCAATGGTTGTTAGTGGTTAGAAATGAACCCGAAACTAGTATCAAAACATGTGTTACACACACACTAAATCTTGGCAAAAAAATCTTATGGTCCTTCTGGCTAGGAAATTATGTTCTCACCTCCAATAGTTTGTTGCGATTCAGCTTTAGGATGAGTGCTAGAATTAGCGTGTTGAAATGGATTGGTTGTCAAGAATGACAGCATAATAAGTTCGATGACGATTTTGATGTAATCGTTCCCCGTCAGAGTGTTTTGGACATCAACGAGGGTGGTCCTGTTATAAAACGGAATTCTTCACTTAGCCATAATGCCTGAGGCCAGTACTAAATGGCGACGATGAAGATGAGCCTCCTCCTGACCAGTGATGCGCCCATCCTTGATGGGAAGGAACAAGCAGCTCTTGTCCATGATGAGCACAGATTTTCATTTTAATCTCCAAAGACTGTACCGCAACACAAGTAAAGGCACATTTGACGGTGGGCAGAATCGGAGTCAAACACGCCAGTGAAGGTGCCTCTCATGGAAGTCACTATCCGATAAACGATTCAATTAGTGATAATCCGCTGGGTCCCAAGGAGGCTCCCATCGCACCCTACAATTCACGAAGATCATCCTGCGAATCCACCGATCTTGTCTTGCATCAGAATATAGCGACCATTGCTCTCAACAACTGTACATAAAAGAGATATCTCGATCTATTATTGTCACGATCTGACCAAAGAAGAATGCACCTCTCGAAGGCCCCGCTGAACTTGTGTTAAATCCCATATGCACATCGTTGTCGGGTCATTCCATGGCAAATCATCACAAAAAAGTGGACTTCACAAGCCGACCATATCAGAATTTCACAAAATTTGGTGAATTTATAGTTCTAACGAAAGTAAGTCACCATGCACATGTTTAGTCTCATATCTCCTATAGTTTTTGAACAAATGGACTTCGAAATTTAAAAAAATATCGTACTTTTTAGTGCGGCAACAAATTTGTAAATTGCAATAACTCTGCCCTAATTGGTCTTGAAAGCTCAAACAAAGTTCATTATACAGGGAATGAAACAAACTTTCCAACGATATGTAACACACCTATGTTGGAACAATCGATGAATTCAAGGTCATCTGACGTACTGTAACTTTTGTCCTTGAATACTGGAAAATTCAACCTTTCGATTTAAAAATATGTATACATTTTTAGGGACGTTCTGGCCCACCGGGCATTTATCCAGTGCACCGACAACTCAAAATGCCGCACTGCGCTCGTAGGCGCTTGATAGAAACTTGCTTTATTGTTTGATTTTTTTTATAGTGTCTTAATATCGTAATAATAACTGCAAGCCATCGTTTCGGCATTTCATAAGCTTAATGAAATCGAATAACACTGTTTAATTAACCGCTAAATCCAATCTTAGTGGAACAGCAGACAAGGCGAAGTAGTCGTTTAGTCATGATATAATCATTTTTTCATTCCGCTTTTAGAGCTAGTGCAGCCTATTTCATTACGTCGTACTATCACACTACAAACTGTGAGTGTGTGACATATTTTACTGTTAGCATGGAATTCATTAAAGGAACTAATTAGACAAATAATAATAACAATAACAGAAGCGTCAAGAAAAAGTCAGATCTTATTAAAATCGGCACTCTTTTGTCGACAAATTGAGGTTATCCCTATCCATTTATGGCACATTAACCATGCAGACAATTTGTATATTTGTGAACTCACGTCTTGCATTGCGCTATATATTACATTTTTCGGAACAATGCAGTTAGCTTGATTTTCAACGATTCTTGCAAGAGAATCAAAGAATGAGAAAAGACAGTCCATAAAGAGAAGGATCAGGTAAAATTATTCTCTTGACTCCCATCTGTGCTACAAGATGGCTGAACAAAGAAATTACCATCACCGTAATTTTTGTGGAAGTTTTGAAAACTGGGTACCATCCTCTTTGCAGAGCATTATACCCTAACATGGTACCAGGAAAAGAGATACTTCGAAAGTATCAGAAGACAGTAGCAACCATTTCTAAGTGTGTCTTCATTGAAATGGTGATGGCAAAGCATGGTATAGCAGAATGAACAGGATTCATCATTAAAGCTAATTTTGAAGCAAATAAATCTCCATTACTTCATGAATTACGAAACTGTACTTTTAATTTACAATAATGTATATGCTGATCTTTCAAATAATAATTCACCTTTCCGTTAATCTCCAGAGTTCAACGAAGGACAATACAAAGACATAGCAAATGGTAGACAATACAATTATTTGGGTGAAACAAGCTCAGAGGAATTTTGAGCAAGTTGTTAAAGCCACCAGAAATTTGCAAAATTACGAACAAAAGATTAAAATCATTCGATTGTAACATAGTCATCCAATCTCAGTTGCCATTGTCATGTTACTGTATTAGGAAAAATGGAAGTAACCTCGTCCCGTCAACACGGGAACTGTTCCATTTTAGCATATAAAATTTTATAGTGGATCATAGCTAGATATCCTGTAGCTAGGATCCGTTCTCGCACCATAGGAAAAATCAGTAAACTTATTTAAAAACAGATATGTTCTCATTTTCAAAGAAATGACACCGCTGAGATATCATGACAACTTTTGCTGAATTATAAGACCACGGTTTGTTTCACAGTGTGCGAACATTACTCTACGAAAATGTTGAAGAAACACTTAAAATATTTGTCAGGGCAGTGGGAACACATACGATAGACCTTACCAGAATATATCGCCAATATTTATTCGTTTGGTCGTACTGGCAGTGGAGGGCGATGATACTGAAGCGGTCGGAATAATACCTAAAGAATGTAATCCAGCTCTTCGAGAAATTTGGAAGAACTATATGCCATGGATAATTCACGTTCTCCAAGTTAACAACTCTTTACGTCTTGTTACGTGGTTTGTGTAAAGGGTACAAAAATGCATTGACCTTGCCAGTAACGTAACTTTGTTATGAATACCCCCCTTTCAAATTGCATTAAAGCTGATAAAGAACTGCTTGAGATCACCTGGAATCGATTCTGGTTATAGAGAAAAATTAACCCGTGATCTCGATCCAGTAGTAATTGAATACTTATGTGATAAGGGTTCTGGAGTGTCCGAGAAGTAAGCGCGCTCACTTTATATGTGCATATTCACGGGTTCATTTCCGCCGGAGTCCTTCCCCAGGTCCAGCCGCTCCCCCGCCGGATACAGCCGCCGCTGGTTCAATGCCCTGTACCTTAGTCTGGCCCCAGTACGTGCATATATATTTTGTAACTTCTCTTGTATGAGAAAATTAATCTTTAATGGCCATGAGATCAGGAAATAGAAAATAATATGCGTTGCTATGTGACCAATAAAAACCCAATGTAGCATGTAGAGAGTTGTCCTTATGTAAGGTAAGAAATAAGGAAAAATGAAATCAAAGTTGGTTAATGTATACACCTACGAGGGGGAAGAGTGTTTTTTTTTTTTTGGATCAAGTGATTTCAGCGTTACAGTGTTGCAAACCGTAATATTTTTTATGCACACATCATTGGGTTGAAAATATTTTATTTATGATCTTTAGGCATCAAAGGCTTAGGCCGGGATATGATAATGGAAAGGTATCGAGCATACCTATGTTAAACGTACCATTCCAAAATTCCTAGTGTTATTGAGGAAAAGCTCTGAAAAAAACCTCAGTGAGGATGATCGGTTGCTGAGATTGAATCCACGACCTCCCGTAAGCTAAGTGAACGCTCTACCAGTGAGCCACGGAAAGCCGGTGCACTTCTCATATTTAGTATGAAATACTGGTATTCTATTGTGAAATAAGAATGAGCAAGGGATTGTAAATAAAACAAATCCTCAATGATCGCCTATCATAACGAGAATTTTACTGGACAAACACCCAGAAAACTGTGCATCATTTTAATTCCTGCAACTCAGCAGAGTTCGTTGGTTCAACCCCAGTGACGGACCGTTCTGACGCAGTGGCGGCTCGTGGTCAAAATCGTAAGTGAAGTGCATCCAAATCATTAATGTACCCATTCTCTATCCATCCCGAATTTCCTGGACTGACTGGTTTACCCGTAATGCCGCTTATCATATTAAATGTTGATGAATATTTGTAGAGAAATTAACTGCTATAAGTTTGGACTCACTATAAATATGTAAATATAGTTGAAGATATGACAAATTTCGCCGACGACTAAGCGTGGGAACAACAAACATGCCCATGTTAGTATACGCCCCAAAAATGCAGTACTTCGCTAAATTTCATTTCCAAGAAGTCAATCGGCAGTTGCAAAGCTAATTTTGTAGAATAATTTTCCACTTGTAGAACAGAGAATAAAGTACTAGACTGGCATAGTGTAGTTATACAGTATATTTATTGTTTATTTGTATAAAGGTCGTTAACTGAGAAGAGTACTAAATAACTGCCTAACTTAAAATTTTCAAATCGAACATTCCACCTTCTAAATGTGAAGCATGAAGAACGGAATAAACTAAAACACCAGTTGCATGAACTATCGCAGCGTAGGGATTTAAACTGAGACTTTGTACTCCTTTTCAGAGTACTATACGCATCGACGTAACGTTGTATTATTATAATTTGTGGTTTGATACGCACATTTCCAATGCCGATATTAGACGGATTCAAATAAATGTACAGTGCATTAGTGACGAGGACCGAACAGCCGTAACTCAGTTGGTAGAGCGTCGGTTTAGCAATCGAAAGGTCTTGGGATTGTTCCCAGCGACCGCCATCCTGATTGATGTTTTCCGTAAGCTACACTAAGCAAATGTCGGGATGGTAGTCTACTTCAAAACTTGGGATGGTAGCTACTGATCGAAAGTTGCCTAAATGCCATGCAAAGACAAAATCAGTGATGAAAATGATATCCCGTGGAAATGCAAATGGAAAGAATAACTAACTAGGCTTATATTCTATGTCTTGTAAATGAGGAAATATATATATATATACAGTATATATTTCAATATTTACCAGCAGTCCAGCATGACGTCTTAAGCGTGTAATCACTCAGCGAGCTCAACTTCAGACGGAAATGAGAAGTAATGTCTCTATTCTAGATTATATCAAGGAATTATTGGAGAAAATATGAAAATATCTGTCAGAACGCATGGATGTTCAAAGGATTATTGAACTTGTGCAGGTTCCTTATCAATGATCTGTGGTGAAAGATCACTAGGCGACGTGGACTGGGCATTTATAAATCAGGTAGTAAAAAGGAACGTAGTGGAATATTCGGACTAAAAATGCAATTCATATCTACACATATGAATAAAGTTTGATGATCACCCCTTTAGTTCCAACCATGATAATCTTAGTAATTCTGTAAATCCACTCCACCACGCCTTACAAATCAGTGAAATCTCTAATATATCGAGTTATCGTAAACTGAAATATTCTACTTCTACCGAGAGTACATTTTAAGTAAGGTTAGCATTTTATAAAAATCAACCATTAACATAGCCACATATTGAGACTGGATTCTATAGCTTAGTCAAGGAGCTCATACATAACAGAAGTAGAATACTTCAAATTAATTCGTTGTATCTATCATTGTGCGCCTGAATTAACTCACTTGGCACTAGGTCTATTACAGCTCTGACATACATACTTATTCAAGGATATTTGTCTATAAAAATCGTCATTCCCTTTCACTATACATACCTGAACAAAAGACGAACAATTGTACAGGTACACATGGTGCTGATACAGTGGGGACAAATTTACTTTACTTACACACTGAACAGCCGAAACTCGGAAGAGAAGTAACTTCGTTGAAAGCAGATTGCAGGTTCTCTTCCGCTATCCTCAACGCTATCTCGCACTGGCCAGTATAGCCTGCAGCGTCTAGGTAGTCATGGCAACCAGAAGTTCACCGTCCCGTCAACGGAAAGATTTTCACCGCGGTGAAATTGTCCCCGCCATAGAAAGCACTTATAGCTAGATTTTTCGAAGGTATATAAAAGTAACGTTTCAGCTTCGTAATACGGTGCCTTCTAGCGCTAGAATATTTACTTATGCTGCATAGAAAATTGGAAACAGTTTATTTGTTTTTTTCTACTGGAATTTTGTTACGCTAGTTCATTTTCTCTCAGAAACAATTTTTGTTTATTTAGTCAATGAAAGAAAAAAATAATAGGTGAAGTACAGCTTCACTAACTTCACCTGAAAAACCGCCACTGTTCTGACGGAAGATTTCCAGGTGTTTTCCTCTGTAATACCAGGAAAATGCCGGGAATGGACCTTCAACGTAGGCCCTGGCCGACACCTTTCCAGTCCCCAATCCCGGACTAAGCCTTTGTTTGATGCCTAAAGACCATAAATGAAATATTCGATATTCAACACTTTCGGAGGCTTTGGACTATTTTATGTTTTCTTACAAGTGGGAACGATGCAAGTTTTTTGAAAACTATAAAATCCACAATGTTTCTTATAATAGGTGTCAAATTGTACTTAAAATTTGTGTTTCCTTGACGCTTTTTCATTATAGTAATAAGTTGTGTTTTCAGAATTATTGAAACGAATGTATTTTTAATCCCAGCATAATTTCTTCTAACTATATCATTAACTTAAGCTATCATATGATGTTTATTAGATTACTGTTTCGATCAAAATATGACTTTCCGACACTGTTGACATCTAGAGAATATTTAATAAAGATTTTATGAAAAGTTTATGGCAGATTAATATTTTCTTAATGAACTTACCTACTACGAGCTTGCCTATGTTTTGTACTGGATCTTATGGAATTTTTCCGTTTAATAATTAAAATAGATTTGTTAAGAACTTTCTATTCTTGCGGATAAATTTATTTTCTGTTGTCATAATATATCCTTTAGGTTCAAGTAAAGGAAAAGAAATTTCTCACGAAAGCATTAGAGTGTAAATTTTGTAATAAAGAAACCAAGGTTTACGTCTATGGATATTTGTGTTTGTTTTGAAATGCTGTTTATTCTATTATCATCACCAATATGAAAAAGCATGAGAGATTCCTATTCGTTTTTACTTTATATTACAATTTTCGTTCATTGTTCATGTCGAAACTGTGAATGTACATGTATATATTCTATTAGTTAAAATATTAGCGGTTGTGGCCTGCTTGTCCATCCCAGCAATGATGCAGCTAACTTGATATGATTTTTTCTAATTCGCTCTATGTTTGTGAACTGTAATACGATAAGAGTTTATGAAACCCTGTACAGTACAACAGCTCAAGCATGGGTCTGTATGTCATATGTTTACCAGATAATCGCTCATTTAGATATTATTTCGAAAGGTCTACTAATGAAGAAACTGTTCGGTGATGGTTTTAGCGAGTGGCCATTTTGGAATATTGACGCCATCTTTGATTTAATTATTTCCAAAAATAGTGCATATTGAAAATGAATTGCATAGTCATGTGATATGTTATACTTTATACGTTTTTGAGGCCGCTGATCACGTTTCCGATAGTATAAGAACCGAAAATAATTACAAGTCATTTTTCACTTAACAAAAAAAGGAAATATCTTGTATTTACATTTAAAGGATTTACAGTGTTTTATAAAATATAATATAACATAAAATGGATCAGTGAATAAGATTCCAGTATTAGGGTACTTGTTATGACAATCAGAAATTACTTCACTGTGCTGCAATGATAGTAAATTATATAAGGTATACCAGTTGAAAATCAAACACAAGAATATCTTGCACACTCAAGATCTTTTTTTTTTTTTTTTCGTAACATGCCAATATGGTGCCATACTGATCAAAATATAGTTTCGTATTGATAGTCCGACCGCCGGAACGAACTCGATGTGAATTATCATCTCATAATTTCATCAAATGTAGAGCAGCAGCTTGTGTTCGAAACGCTTTTGTTTGGCGACAGGTTCTGGAAGATGGCCGTTGTTTATTCACAGCTTATGCACACTAGAATTAAGGAAATAAAATTCAGCTTTCCTCCCATGTGATTATTCTCTTGGTGAAGCACAGATCACGTGGGTTTTCAGGAGTTGGTTGCAAACATCCACTCGTTTCTGTATTTGAGCTGGCTTAAATTGTGAGATACAATGCGGCAGCTCCGGATGCTTTGTCGAGGTAGTGAAGGTGACAAACCACACTGTACTGTGCAGCAATGAGCTTTCCCGCTACTATTAGAGTGCTGGTGGTCGGATTTGCCTCTATGATTTGGCCACGGCTTAGAATCCACTTTCTGCGGCTTACCTGAACTTTGTTGATCGTCGAGGTTCTTGCAACCCAAGCGAAATTTCTTGAATCACCTGGTTGCTGTGCTGTGATCAACTGCATCTTCTGATTTCACTCAACAAATGTTTTGGGTTGCTTCCGCTGCGCTATGGCTCAGTGCGAACTCGTACAGCAAAAATTCCGGAATTAGAAGTAGTAGCATGTTCATTTCCTTGTTTGTCATTTCACACAGTCACACAGAACGAAGCACTGTACGATCTTTGCGCCACTGTTGTGACCGAACCGTGTAATGTGACAAGATGGGCTTCCAAATACCATGATATTGCGCCTCAGACCATAATAGAGCCACTATGTTTGACAGTCGGGCGGAGACAGTCTTCATTGTTCGCCAGACAAACACGCGTCCAGTGGTGACTCGTCTGATCACACGACACGTTGCTAGTCCTCCAACGTTCAGTTTATGTGGGCATTCTACCATGAACGTCGCCTTTAAGCATTCTTGTCTGTTATTAGCGGCTTGGCAATAGCAACACTCTCAGTGATATCCATTGCAAGCAGTTCCCGTCTCGCTATTTTGGATTACACTGGGATGTTTAGGTACAGATTAAATTCTTTCTTGGCCGCTGTTTTTTGTGTGACATCACAATCTACTTCAATGCCCGGCAGTCCCTATCCTGCAGCTTCGTCTTTCCACACTATTGTGCTTCGCTGACCCTGTTTCACCGTGCTCAATGTGTGGGGTCATGATTTTCAAGACCGTGCCTTGTGTCATACCGCACAACGTCGTTGTCTTGATGACAGATGTTCCACCTAGACGGACACCCACAATTAGACCTCTTTGAAACTCCGCCAAGTCGAACACACTGGTCACTGACTACATCTGCACAAAGTCCACAACCACACTGCTTCTCTCTACTTTTAGTGCACACTGCACAGTCTATCCTACCTGTAACAAACAAGAGACGGTTCACTTACGCTACGCAATGCTCACGCCAGTGTTACCAAGCACAGTTACAAGTGTTTCCATTATTTTCCCATACCTTATAGGCCTATATTACACGCTAACAAAGGATTACCGTTAGCGCTAAAGTTCTTAAATTCGTTGTGCTTTTAACGCTAATGTTTCAAACTTTTTTTTTTTTTTTTGAGGTTCCCCAAAAGTGTAGGTCCTCTTTCAAATGTACCTATCTTCTTGTCTCTCCGAACGTAATACAGCCTGCCGCCCCAAACCAATACAGAATCTAATTTAATGTTTCTGTTTCTTTTCAGCTTCCTCCTTTTATCTATCCATTTTAAATCTTATAGTAACTCTGAAACAGATAGGTTCTTTCCACGTGGTTGACTTTATCAATTTTCAAGAATTTACGATAGTGCCGCAACGAAAGTAGCACAAGAGAAACTTATTTCAGATTTAAGCTTAGTTACCTCTCTTTATAAAGCCATTTCAAATCTGGTGACTCTAAAACCAGTAGGTCCTTTTTGATTCAGTTAGTTTCCTCGTTTTCAAAAATTCAGATTATCGTCTCAGTGAAAGCAGATAAGGAGAAACTGATTCTGATTTGAAATTAATGAACTCGATTTTTTCGACCATCTCAAAGCTGGTAATCTAAAACTGGCAGGTCCTTTTCATCTAGTTAGTTTTCTCCATTTGTAAAATTAATGCTTGTTTTAACTATTAGCACTTAAGTGCCTTTTCATCTGAGCTAGCCTAAGTTTATGTTTGCTTTAGCTGCGAGCAGTGATTCCGGGGGGTGCTTACCCCCCCCAAAGTCTCGACAACACCCCCCAACTTTATTCTTTTTGTAAAAAATCGATAGAAAGCGTGTAAAATTTCACTTACATTCTGCAAATTTTGGCTTTACACAGCCTAAACTAAAACTCCTGGCGGAAACCCTGGTGAGTTAGTTACTTTTTACCTGTTTTGTGTGCTGAGCAGTTATTTCTTACTTATTTTATGTGGAAAACAGTTATTTCTTACATAGTTTGGTGGAAAGCAGCTATTTTATACCCATTTTATGTGGTAAACCGTTATTTCTTAACAATTTTGCATGGATAATAGTTCTTTCTTGCCTGTTTTGTGTGGCAAACAGTCCGTTATGTCACCAGAAACATTCAGTGCGCTAGGATGAGCAGTTGTGGCTAATAATTAGGAAACATTTTAGCCTAATCTACTTACTGTTGTCTTTTAAAGGATCAAATCATCTGGAAATCTAATGCTAAAAGAAAGGCTCAGATAACTAACATTGTTCAATTGAAGTTAAGGTACTTAAATGCAATATTGCAAGTCTCGTACAGACGAGAGAAACCACAAGAAGCTCACATGAATACACTGACTGAGCTCATTATCTTAATTGACTAACCATTAACCTAATTGATCCGTTGATGAAGGGGAAATACAAACACAATTTTCACTTAAAAGCTCTGATCATCAACAATAAGACGTGGAGAGCACCTAAGGAAGTAAATATACAAACAAGCATAGACAGAGAGAGACTCTCTGATACTTAGAAAGGAGAAGGGAAAAAAAATGTAAGAAATATCTCTGTTACATGGTCCTTTCGTCTTGGTGGTAAAGAAGAAACACTGTCAGCGAAAACCAGAGAGAATTGCTTACTTGTGCACTTAACCTATTAGAAAACATATCCCGGAAGTGACATCTTCTAAGAGCAAACATCATGGCAGTTCTCTCGTATTACTTACAGATGTTCATTAATGTATATGGAAGTAAAGTAAATTCGCGTAATGAATCCGAGATTCTTTTTTTTTGACAAATATGTTCAGTTCTAAAGCTTATTCTCTTTTGTATGTAGTATATATATAACATATTATAATCGTCACGTGTATTGTCTTCACTTTGATGAAATTTATTTTGCATATAAATTAGAAATGGATTTGAATATTGGCTTCTCCCTTTTGCAAAACAACACCTTCTCTTTACGTTGCGGAAAAGTGTACTCAAATGTATCCACTTACTTGTAAGTTCTTAGCCAAAGATTTCTTTTAATAAATCTGAAACAACGAAACTAGATAGAGGGGGAAACTGATTTCAGATTTGGACTGCCCAATAACACACATAAAAACGCGCTGAATATTCACACTGCTGAATATTTTCTTCTCCGAAATGGTTTATTGAGCGATTGAGACAACCTTAAATATAATGTTGAAGAAACGGATATTGAACGAAGGTATCAAGGTGAATCCATTGTGTGTGCTACTGGGGTTCATAGCCATTGCTTTCTTCTACAGCTTCAAATCTAGGAGCCTATTCACTACAAACCGTTAAATAAGCTGGAGAGCAAGCCAAGAGTCCTCCTTGACTATGCCACATCTTCTAATGCCAGCCAAGACGACTCAATGCGCGAGATGGCAGCACTAGTTCCTTTGATGCTGTAGGAAATATATGGAGTTTCATCTCTAGTTATATTCTATGATCAGTTCACAGTCAAACTCACGCAACGACCTTCCTTCGCCATGTCCTTCTCTTATTGTAGTCAGCCATTAAATGAACTAACTCACTTTGTAACCAGGGATCCTGTTAAGCCCTCAACATGGTGCACCCCCCCCCCAAATTCTCGAGCACACAAACCCAACTCTAAAGGTTTTAAGCTTAAAAATGGATAAAAATCGTATAATACTACTACGTATACCCCAAAATGGTGGCAAACAAAATATTCTGACAAAATCCCTGGTTTGTAACGCACAAGCGAAAGTACTTCAGATTTCAGTATCTTCGTCTACATTCTGTTCATGATAAGATTTGCTTTGTGGTGTTTTTGCTCTCTGAAATTAGCGCTCAGTCAGTAACGTATACTAAAGATTCGAGAAAATGAGATAGAACGAAACTACCTTCGAGTTACCGAGTTATTTTAATCAGGTGGCAGCAAAAACATTTTGCATTGCAATCTTAAATTATATGTACTTTTGCCGAAATCACGCAAATTCGACTTGGATTTTCAATATGTCTAAATTGGAATTTTATTGTTTTTCTTTTCCTTTATTTCCGATATCTATACCAACATGTAATATGTAGACATTTTTCTTTTGTATATTTTTGTTTACTATACAAATTTAAGTATGTTGTCATCGGTTTCGCCCTAATTAACATAAAATTTTGGGCTTACAAATGGCTGCATCGTGATAAGCATTCCAGTACAGTAGCGGAACTGATAATAGAAAATAATATTTTAGTGAAAACTCAGCAACACTGCCGGTTGAGAAAAGAAAAGCAAGATTTTAGAATATTTAGTCACATCATTTTGAGCATTTAATACGTTTGCATAAAATTAGATTCATATAACATATGTTTGATACAGTCATGAGCTGTACCTATTGATAGTGAAGTGCTCGATTAGTATCTAAAGATAGATAGCAAAGTTTTAACCTCGTTCTTTCATTTTTGGATTAATCAGAAGAAGACTTTATGTTCTAACTCAGATTTTTACTCTTGTTTCCGATGTGCAGTAAGTTTTTTTTTAAAGTCTTAGATTTTGAGTTATGCACGTACAAAGTGGTGCATATAGTAGTAGTACGTGCTATAAATACTAATCATGTTATTTGCAAGAATCAATATATACATTTACAAATGGGCCGCACAGCGATAACAATCATATAATACTGAATTAGGACTGAATGTTTCGTCCATATTGGAATAGACTAGAAATGCACATTCGGGATTAACTGTCCTCTTCGCTCCCTAGCTTGACAAGAAACTTTTAATTGCATCGAGTAATCCAATATCAGTTTAGGTAGAGGTCAATAGATACAGACATAAGGAATAATTATACAGTCAAATTTTCTCTCATATTTGTGACATCCCTTTTATAGAACCAAAATAAGAAGTAAGAAGTGATTTCGTACACAATCGATAGTATTTAAAAATCAAGTCTGTTATCTAACAATTATACCTGCTTTTCACTATATATTTTTTTACCACACAAGTTGACCGTAATCGCTAGATGGCAGCACAAGTTCTTTGGGAATAATATACGGATTGTCACTTCCGATTCTTCTTTATCTTCTGTGACATTTATGTCATAAATTTAGCACAAAATGCCAAATTACCGTCTTAATAGGAGGTAACATGTCCACTTTCCTGCAAGGACATTCCTTAATGACTTTCGTACTCATCCTCTTGACCTTAAGTTGCAAGAATTATTATCATTTAACGCTAAATGTAGATGTCATACTTTTTTACTACTGAGTTCTTTTATTGACAAAGGTGCATAATATTATAGTTCTCATATTTGACGACAAGCTTCCATTTTTCAGGGGCGATATTGAACATTCTATCATTAAAGCAAACATACAATCGTCAGTCAGTAACCGATACTAGACGCACAGAGGCTGATTGTCAGTACTGAAGAACTAGCGCTAGTTAAACGATTCTTAAGAAATGCTTATTCTTTGTTGGAATCCCCCATATCCCACTTCTAATTTTTGGGAGAACATTTCGCACGTTCGGAAGAAACATGTCAAAACTTTTTGAAAAGGAACCACCATCTTAGGACCCAAAACCTACCAATGAGAAAATTTTAAAACAATCCTTTTATAAAGATACTGGGAGTGGGATGAGATGAGAATTTTCAGAAAATGATCAGGAAAACATGGCGAACACATCCCAAGATTTCATTTTGTTATTAATATTGTCCAGGTTGAATGCCTAAATGCACTCTACTAAAACGTGTGACAACTCAAAACTTTTCAAGTTTTCGATTTATTTTTAGCTCAAAAGCAATATAGAACCATTCTCTCTCTCTCTCTCTCTCTCTCTCTCTCTCTTTTTGACAAAAATGCCTCAAGCCTATTAACATCAGTGGAAGATAGAAAGCGCAAGTGTTTGAGATTTTTTTTTATATCGCTTTTAAGTATGACATCATTACTTTTTCTCTTCCTCCAAAATTACACTGTTTCAGTTATAACACTTTTCTGGGGAACGTGTAATTTCATGTTTCTATATTTATTCTGATCTCATCAGTGGCCAAAAATGTATATGTTCTCGTAGCATCAACGATCAGACTTTCTTTCATAATGGAACACACTTGGTTTTAAACTGAGATAGATGATATCCATATGTATGATGACGGATTTCAAAAGTTTTCATAACATGGATAACCAATATATATACTACGAAGTCCAGATAGCACGCTTGAAGATTCTTGTTTTGCCTCCATCTGCTGCAAACTCTCAAGGTGCGTTTCTTTTCGTCCTTCACAAACATTCGGAAACTTTGTACTTCAAACTATTGAACCAATCTTCCGAGTTTCAAAGTCAACGAAGAGAGTTTCATTATCTCAAAGTTTACGTCCTTTCGGTATTGATGAAAGTCAAACGTCACAGTTCTGGTTTACCTTCAGAGAACACTATTTACACTTTCTTGTCTTGCTTCTTAAAGAAAAAGGTACCGTATTTTAAAAATAAATATACTGCATTATGTATCTGTAAGTGTGTATGTGTCTTTAGCAGGCTTGAAAATCATTTCTGTTCATATGGTTGTTAAAAACAAGTTTGCAGTACAGGTTATTAAAATGTCTGTTTTTCACAGAAACGAACTTCTGTTTAAACTGTGAAAAAAAAAAGTAGCTACACAGCAACTGGAAAATACTTCAAATTTATTGACGACAGAAATTATAGTTATTTATCGATTTAAGTTGCAACTTATGGATTATACACGCAGTTAGGGTATGAAACATCTTTTATCTCTCTACGTCTGGGGTTCACACATCTAAGTCAGTGTGCTGATGAAATGGACAGGTCCTTCAAGACATGTTAAACTTTCACAAGTCATTTCTATCTTATACTTTCATATTTATTACAGCATAAGATTTATCTCCCTTAATATTGTCAAGGAGTTGCATTTGTATTCTTTCTCTTCTTTTATCAATCATAGTTTCAATTGAGTCTCTCAGCATACACTCTCTGCGCAAACAATGTTGTAAACAGTTTCTTTTTCTCTTCTTTATTGATCACAGTATTGTTCGTTTCTCCTTAGCACCTCTTCATGGCAAATCGCGTTTGTCCATCTTTTTTTTTAACATTTTTCTCCATGTCTAGTCTTCAAAGATTTTCGAGTTTGTTTCTTCGTTCCCTCGTAGAGTCGACGTTTCATCTCCATACAACACAATACTCCACAAAAAGAAATTGAATCCAAATTTTCCTTAACTTGTAGTCCTCAGAAGATATTCTTCTTTTAAATGAATATTGCTATTTTTCCTTACACCTCGTTTACACATTTCGTATCCTAACTTACAATACTTACCAGATATTGAAGCTGGGTAGATACCTGTTCTTGTTCTTCCCGTCTAAGTATAGACAAATGCCTATTCGTATATTGGGCTATCAAAATAAGCAGGAAACATTTGAAGGAGCACATCTAGTTCATCAGATCACCTGTCACTTCCACCACACAAAATCAAAGGCACGCGGTTGATAATCACGGAAAAATCTTGATTTGAAATACGGACTTACCCCAGTAGCATACAGACGTTGAAAATACGTGGGTTAAACGTTAGTACCGAAACGTAATTTTAACGTCTGAATCTACGGTTTGTTCGACGTTGAATAATGGTTGAAGAGGAAACCGATTGAAATCAAGAAGCGAACGATAAAGAAACGGGTTCAGTTGGCTGCATTTTGTCCGTTGCTTTCATCATGATATACAGTATTAATTTTCCAACAGTAAATTATCAAACCATCTACTTTGGGATTCATACTGGAACTTTCCGACCTCGTCGTTCGTACCTCGATACGTTATCCTCTCATCGGCGAAATCGCCTTGAGACTCACTACTCTTTTATGGTATCTGTAGTAAAAGGCAGTCTAAAACGCAGTCGCCACAAATCCACACGCGTCGTTTCACCATAATGTAAGGAAAAGTATGAAGAACACTTTTCTTCTTTCTTTGTTATGCACATTTTTCCTTTTTTTTTAGCACTTTGACCATCGCTGTATTTCTCAGTAAGAGTAACATGTCGCCTTAGAAAAACCCATATAAAGCGAAATCTATTTGTAGTTGGAAATACTTCACATTAACGCCCTATTAACGAAATTAAATGTTCGTTGATACATAGTATAAAATTCAATATGTTTTCAACATGCAAATGAGGACACAAGATAATAGTTAATGACATTCAATTAGCTTTTAAGTACTAATTTTATTCTATTAAATTAAAAATAATTGCATGAAATTAAATCTATACCATAGTTGAAAATTACAGTTGGATTCACGTTGAAATAACATCTTATGAACAATGTCAAGTCTTTATTAGAATATGATTTAAAATTATATGTACTATTTTCACTCCATAATGGTTAATCAACGAAATAAACCAAACAACAACCTTCAAACTCCGTTTCTGTGTTATTGGCGTACCTTGGACCACAGTTCTTGTTATCTAACCAAAGTTGTAGGCACTGTACCATCATTTTAGTCTTCATCAGTTTCATCCGAGTTCCCTTCATCTTCATCAATTGAATTCACCCTTTCACTTTCACTAATTGCATTTTCATAACATTTTCCAGCGTAGCAATCATCACTCACACCACCTACATGTGAATCTTCCAGGTATTTCTTCATCTTCCAGGTACTTGTGTTTCCTATTTCCTACATCACCTAGTTTCGACCTAGTCAGTACCTCGCACATTTTTCTGTCTACCTATTCAAAGGGGTACACCCTTTGTTTGGATAGGGAATTTAGTTTAAAAGGGATTTATCTTTATTATAGAGGGCAAATTGGGAATTTGGTTTATTCATAATTATATTCATAAGTTTCATCAATTTTATATTCATTAGCATTTCTTGGCACTGGTCGTTCTTGCTATTGATAACCACCACTTCACACTACCAGTGGGATAATAAATCCCATTCAAAATTACCAGCGGGACTTATATGTCCCAGATAAAAAAAAACTCATAAAATGACAATGTTCACGACGAGTACAGGGAATGTACAAATTATTTTAAAAAATGAAAACAATTTAAAAGAAAACATGAAAAGGAAACAAATGACGTTTACGATATGGAAGATTTGACGGAAAAACTTTTACGGAGCACAGAGTTACATAGGATACGTGAAGACAGAGTCATATACTATCGTCATTTCCAGTCGAATGAGTCCTGGAAAACATAAATACTTAACCAGTGGGACGTGGGTGAATAACAACAACAATTCGACATGTTCCTACTGTATATACTAAAATATTCAATGGAATATGGTACATATATCCCACTGATAGTTATACAAATTAGCTTCTGACAACATTAGATATCAGTCCATTAGGTATCTGAATTCCTATTCACACAACTAAAAGAAACCATATTGCACACATACTGATGACATCGTAAATCCGAAGTGATTTTTTTAGAGAGGATGTATCACATTTGAGATACAGGGGTGTATTACATAGAAAAAGTTACATGATAACAACTCATAGAATACGGAACCCAGATGAACAGTACGCGTATATGGGGAATGAACTATTCCGGTAGACACGTGCGAAGCAGCTTGCAAGCATTAATGTCACTGAGGGAAATTCTGGTAACGCGTGTTAAGAGTCTACAGTATGCCCCAAGGACGACACTGATGAACATATGTATAATTAACACAATTGGAGCGTATAGTAGGTGTTCGAGAAGGTATATTCTCTTTTCCTGATAAATGACAACAATGAGTCGGGATGTCTCTATCGTGTATATTGTCGTAGCAACGATTGAGGGAAGGAACTGCTTCCATAATATAGAAGTCTAAACGCTAGGAGTCAACTGGCGCAAGAGAAACTCTGCTCGTCAGCAAAATGTAGTGCCATTTTGGGTAACTTCTGCAGCTGCATTCGAGCCACCATGGGGTATTTTCAGTTCTTTTTCACCCTCTACCCCCTCAAATGTATCTTCGTTGGGTTCACGGTAATACCAACGGCAGGAAAGAATATAACTGTACTCTTGACTAATGACAGCCGTTTCTACTTCTGTACTAATGATAGAAGTACAAAGATAAGAGGAAGACCTCGAAAATGACCCCGAGCTGAACGTGTTGTCGACACACCGGAACAGTCCAATGCATTATGGTACGTACGTGGAAGGTTTTCCTATTATTAAAGGACCATATTATCCACGATAGAAATTAATTGAATTTTTTTAGATATTCTACGTAGCTACGCGAGCAAAAATTGTCACCCACCACGTTAGAAATATAGCCACCTCGGGAGAAATAAGGGTAGAATTTTTTTGTAAAGTGGTTCTCATATGGCATGTAGAATCTCACATACCGAAAAATTTAGATTTTCTAAAATAGTAATGCTACCAATGTTACTAGAATTGGATGATTATTAATGGAATTAATCTTTCAACAATACTCTGCTGCTTACCTAAGTCAGTATTGCGAACAATCAAAGTAAAATTACCTTGAGCTCCCCTAATATTTCCAGAATCATTTTTTTTAAATGCTGCCGTAGGCAGCTGCCTACTCTGTCTATGCGTAAATTAGCCCCTGGGTGAATCCAACTTAGAGGTAATTTCTATGCTTCCCCCAAACCATTTAATTTCTTGACAATAAACTCTTAGTTTGCAAAACCTGTAGTCCAATCGGGTACTACGTCTAGTGTGACTTGCTAAATCGATACTTCTTACGTCATGATGTGTCGAGCTATGATGTCATTTGTGACGATGTCGCCGTGACTTTCAGCCGTTGAATCTCCGAAACTAATCAGCTTTCAGAATTTATTCAAAGAAACTTTTCTTTATTTTTGATATCAATAAATAATCTCCTGAAGTTTCTGTCATTTATTCGGGGACTTCCAATATATCATATACAGAGTGGAAAACAATCATTGTCAATTCTCCAGGAACGAAAAGTTCTCATGAAAATAAGGAAAAAAATTGTGTCTTTATAATCTGTCAAATTTCACTTGGTTTTGGAATTACAGGCAGCCGAAAGTTTGTGAAAATGAACTTTAGATACCAATATCATTTAACAGTAGAACAACAAGGACAAGGTACCCTCAAAGATTTCCAACTTACTTTATCCGAAAATGAATATTTCGAAATATTGCGATGGCTGCGCAGGGGATTTCCTAAAGGAACTAAAGGATTACCAGAAATTATCTTAAGTAAAGATAGGTCGAAATATGCATGAACTTGACGACTTACCAGCAGGTAACAATAATTGGTTTGCGCCAAGTCGATCTCTCAAACAGATTTCACTAGCCGAATGATTTTTGAAAAAAAAAAAAAAGTTGTTGCCTAACCAACAGGAGTAAGAGCTATTCTCCGAACTACCATACATTTAACAAACTATTGATTTATTTGTTATCAATGAGAGACAATGTCATTGCAAACCTGGTTCACGATGATTAATCATGTAAACAGTGCAGTATAGGGTAATAGACGACCGCAGAGGCCAAGTGGTCATGAGCTAAAGCTTGAGTTCCACGTTTGAGCCCCTGTTGCGAATTAACTGTGAACTTTGAAGGCACAAAACAAACGCTTCATGGAAGTGAGATGTTATAAGGTTCTTGGTTACTGAAATGACCAATAAATGCAATATGTGTTGTTTTATTATCATGTCAAGAGATTGTCACAGACTTATAAATAATTATGTAACCATAAAGAAATTAAACACGTTTGAATTCAGTTGCTATAAAGTGCACTACATTCGAAACACATTGATGCATTTGTAAAGTTGGATTCTGGAATTTAAAAATGTTGAAATCTTGCTATTCATCACGAAGAAAAAGGATAATGCTGAAGTGTGAAAGATTTGTACCCGTTGAGTAGTAAAAATTGTTATTTATGAAATGAACGCTTCCAAATTCTACAGAAAAGTTTTAATTGATGGTTGTGAATATCAATGAATTGATGCAAAGATTTATAACCTAGATTGAAAGTTGGAGACCGTAAATACAGTATATACAAATTGTGCAAATACAGGAGATCGTCGTAACTTCAAAATAAGGAGCTTATTGTTATTGCTAAAGACATTACAAATTTGTAAATAAAAATACATTGTCAAAATAAACAATTTTCAATTAAAATTATGTTCGAAAATTAATTTGCTGGATTTTTTGTTTCGATTCAAAATAAAAGTCTTGAGATTTTTGCTTTCAGTCACATGGAAATCAACATTTGCATTTAAAAGTTTAATTTTCAGAATTGCTCACTTACATCGTTATGATTCTCACAAAAAAAAAATCAGTAAAAATGTATATTTTGCCGAAATTTTGTATTAATTAATGATTTCGGTCGTTTACAATCCGTAAACTGTTAAGTTTCTGAAATCTACATATAGCCTTGCTGAGACTCGAACCTAGAAGTTCTGGGAACTTGTATCATCGCGTTAGAACGCACGACCCTTGCGATTCATATATTATTCTCAAGGTCTCTTAATATTATAAAATAACTATGATATGTATGTTTGATTTTACTTACACGTTATTTATTTTTGTTTCAATCACCTTTCCTTGTTGAATAGCTTTTGACTAAACTTTGTCTTGAATCAATTGATATAAATTAATAGCCTTTAGGTATTTAACTTTGAATTAAAATTATTATTATCGATATCATCTACCTTTATTAAATGAGAACGTAATATCAACACTCACAACATGATTGAAAAATCAGTTGAATCAATCCAATATATCGTAGCTTTCCAGAAGAAATTTTAAACTATCCTATTTCAAACTTACAGTACTATGGTATTTGCACATTAATATGAAATGGTTGTGAAAATGTCAAAGTAACAGTAAAGTCTATGAACAAAAAGTGAGGGAAATTCTACTCGATAATTTTTTCAGTTCAATTTAGACTTACTAATACTGCTACAATCTATTATGAGTCAATGCAACTAGACATGACAATGACAGCTATCTGGTGGATATTTTGGAACCTGAGGACAGTACAAGGAATAAGTTATAACGGTCGATTTGTCATCGCTATAGATGATAGGAAGAGAGACATCTCATACAAGTCAAACAGTAATACGCTCCGCTGCTCCACAAGAGGAAAAGGATTTTGGAACGACCACGAGCTTCTTTGGAAGCGTCCAGGAGATAAATATTAAGAAAATGCAAGAGATCAAGCAACAAAGAGTCAGACATAACAGATTCATCCAGCAACATGGATGAAATTCAACCACGATGCAGAAACATGAATTTGTAAATTAACAATTAAACGGGAAAATCAACATACGGAAAGAGAAATTTTAAAGATGAAAGAAAATATTAGAAATGTCCATGCTAAAAGTAGGTCGTTAATTGAAAATCATGTTAATGAAAAAGTTCTTTTTTTATAAGTTGTAATTGATGTTAAGGTCGTATCGATCATAATTGTTTCTGTTTCTACTCATTATTTCTATACTTCCATGCATTTATACACATCAGTAAAACGTTTTTTTCTATACTTCTAGTTCAGTCGATAAAAACAAAAACTGTCAAATGAAGTTTCGGAAAACAAGGAAATATATTTTAACCAAAGCAAGTTTTTTTTTATCCACATTGTAATGCCCAGTTAGTTTACTGTGCTTTTTCCTTATTTCGCTAACCAATCGTGGTCTACTCATTACGGCCGCGGCCTTCGGCTCGGTACACAGGTTGGAACTCTATTGGCAGTTAAGTGGATACCATTTTCCCCTGGAATATTAGGCAAATATTGGGACGGTACATTGAATAAAGGTAATGCTCTACCTCCTACTTTCTCGAAGTATTCAACTTTTGTCCTTTACATCATCTAGACAAGAGTCTTTACATCTTGTTCCTTTTTATTGCTGTGCAAAAATGTGATGTCAAGGTTATATTTAGGTACCATCCGAGCATTCGACTGATTGACTGAGAGGAATCCTGTCAGGATGAACGGAAATCAACCTGTGCTGCCTGACCAATTCGAAGTCTGATTGTCACACGGACCACATAGACTTGACTATATTTCCCTTCTTATTCAACGAATATTTTAAAACATTGGGACTGAATCTATAGTTGTCTAAAAGCCTATAGTAATCTCCGTCTCCCGTAGGTGGGTGCATATCTGTGTCTTATTTATCTTTATGCATATTTTTGCAATACAACATAGAAGTTTTCATACACAAATTCCATTTGTTAGTGCACAATTCATTTGATCTTTATAAGGAAAATAATAAGAATGCAAATATCAGTTTGACATACTGTATATTGCTGCTGCCTTATAGCGTATTGCCATAACTGTACCCTACACGGCAAAAAAATAGCGGTGTTGTTTCGGTATCCCAGGACGAACACAACTTTTTGTAATAAATCTATACAAGAAATGGGTTGATTTTAGAGCTCTCAACTACGGGTTGATCCAGCCTGGGACAAATATTTGCCGATAAGCCAGTGTGCATACTCATTTATCTGGAGGTGTCTCAAAAAGCGAGGAACATACCTGTTACATGAGAAATGTATTAAAAAACCTTAGATACAACTAAAATTATAAAGCTTGTATTATAAACTTCACATAAGTAGTTTCATTACTAGTTTTATTTATTTTTTATAACTTGCAGGATGTGATTTCTATTTTTAGAATTTTATGAAAAATTATATTTTGCTAAAGTATCATTATCATCACAACAACAACACAAAAATACTTTTAGTATGGCATATTCGACTCAAAAATACAGCAAATATTTATGTATGTTTTGGAACCAACATTATTGTATATCAACATGCACGGCAGTGCATGAGCCAAGTTCTTCACGTCAGAAAACGTCAGCACTGCCAGAAGCATGTTATACAGGAACAAGAGTTTATGGCAAAATCGACGATTTGGGGGCCCCGTAAAAAAAAGATGTTAAAGATAGGAATATGAGCTTTTGCCGTTAAGGAGATATGGTAAATATGTGCAGATGTACAAAATTTCATATTCGTATCTCAAACTATGTTCTAGTTGTGGACCCCTGAAATTGCACATTTTAGGCTAACTGACTCTCACTCACTCACTCACTCACTGACTCACTCATCATATAGTTTAGGGTGATTGGAGTAAGCTAGAAACATGAAATTTCGTATGAAGGTAGAACATGATCAGTAGATAAGGGAAAAATTCCGACATTTTGAAAAGGTCGCCATCTTGGATTCAAACTGGCCGCCAAACCTAAAATTTCAAAGAATACACAGCCTAAACGACTAAAGCTAGAACAGTGAAATTTGGTATGCAATTACATCATTGATAGCAAATTAAGAAAACTTTTTAAAATTTTGAAAAAGTTGCTATCTTGGATTCAAAAAGGGCCGCCAACCCTAAAATTTTAGAGAATACAAAGCCTAAACGGCTGCCGCTAGAATAACGAAATTTAGTTTGACAGTACACCATTATTAGTAGATTATGAAAATATTACAAAATATCTCTAAAGACGCCATCTTGGATCCAAAATGGCGGGCGCCATCAATCCATTTTCCAACTGCTTGAGCCAGAGATACGAAATTTGGCATAATCATGTATTATCAAGAGTAATTTTGGAAAACATAACAACGTTTTAAAAAAGTCACCATCTTTGATTCAAAATGGCAGCTGAAATACCATTTTTCACATCGTTCGAGATAGAGAAACGAAATTTGGTATGAAGGTGTACCATTACGAGTAGGTTAGAATAAATTCGGCTCGTCTCCCCTACTAGGGTGCAGTTCCCAGCGGGAGCCTGATTGCGATAAAGGGGTGCGCCCCAGCGAGGCCATCTTGGAATTCTGGGGCCAGCGCCCCAATGAGGCGAAGCGAGCATATAAATTACACAAGTGTAAAAAGCTGCGAAATACAAGCAAAAGCACAAAAGGTGCAAAATGTCCAGTCAACTCCTTCAACCTTAAAAAAATGTGAAACGGAATATGGATGAGCCTAGCTCCTCGCGCCAACTTCCAATACTCCTGCGTGTCCCACCAAGTTTTACTCGTCACAAACATTAGCACTGCCAGGAACATGTTATACAGGCAGAATGTGGAAGTTTCCCCCATTCGGACGCAGCGCTCTGGAGTATGAGGGAATATCTGCATCATTAGGCGCAGTGCCCTGCAGATTCTGGTTGTGATAAAAGGGCGCATTTCCTCCAAACTCCTCAAGTTCAATACGCGGCCTGCCGTTGGATTCTTGGCGCAGCGACGCGAGCGAATATAGGGGAGTATCAACACGCACGGTAGTGCATGCAGCCGAGTTCCGCCTGTCACAAAACGTCAGCATGCTATACAGGACCAAGAGTTTATTGCAAAATCAACGATTTTGAGGTTCTGTAAGAAACAAGATGTTAAAAATTGGAATATGAAATTTCGAAGTATGACGGTATATCATCACTAGTAGATTACAAAATATCTGCAAAGACATCATTTTGAATCCAAAATGGCTGACTTCATAATTCATTTTTCAGACCGTTTGAACTAGAGATACGAAATTTAGCATAAATATGTATTAACAAGAGTAGTTTAGGAATAATTTACATTTTTGAAAAAGTTGGTAACTTGGATCAAAATGGCCGCACAAAAACTTTTTCCACACCATTCGAGCTATAGAAACGAAATTTGGTATAAACGTGTACCATCACAATTAGGTAACGGCAATGTAAGAAAAACTTTTTAAAAATAGCTCTCTTTAATTCAACATAGCCGCCCAAATACCATTTTCCAAACCACTGAAGCTAGAGAAACGAAATTTGGTATGAAGATGTACCATCACGAAAATGTTTCAATAAATCGATCAAACCACCGCTATGAGGGTGCAGCCCCCGAGGGGATATGGAAAAGGTCTGCACAGCATGGGGCGCTGTCCCCAGAAAGTCTGATTACAATAAATGGGTCGTTGCCCTAAAAATTTGAAGTTGGGGCGCACACGGAATTCTGGGGCAGCACACCCAGCGAGGCGAACCCAGTATATATATACATGTATAAAAAGCTGTGAAATCCGAGCAAAACACCAGATGATGTTCGAGCCTTAAGGGTGGTGGTGGTGGATTTTAGGGCCGCCAGCAGGAAGTAAATTTGCTATAAAGGTGTATCAGCACAAGTAGGTTACAATAAATATGGCAAAGCTTCCCTATGTTTCAATAAATATGGCATTCACATGGGTGGTGGGTATGGGGAAAGATCTGCAACATGGAAGCATAGTGTCCTGGAGAGTGGGTACGATAAAGGGGCGTAAATACCCAAAAATTCGAAGTTGGGGGCGCAGCCAGCTACGGGGGGCGAGGACCTAAACGAGGCCGAGCGAGTGAGTATATATATATTATACACGTACAAAAAGCTGTGAAATCCGAACAAAAACACCAGAGGTGCAAAAAGTGGAGCCAAGTTCTTTATCCCTAAAAAGGTGTGAAATGGGAGACGGATGAGCCAAGTTCCTTGGTGACAGCATGTAACAGGAACAAAGGAACTTGGCGCGAGCTGGCAACAGCCTTAGGGTTGGTGGCGGTGGACGTAGTGGGTTTTAGGATCCCCACCACCCTTATAGCTTGAGGATCATGAACCTTGCCACCTCGCGCCAAGTTTCTTTGTTCCTGGTACATACTGTCACCAAGGAACTTGGCTCATTCGTCTCCCATTTCACACCTTTTTAGGGCTAAAGAACTTGGCTCCACTTTTTGCACCTCTGGTGTTTTTGTTCGGATTCATTATTCAAGAAACAGAAAAGTGAATTCCGCGATTTTACCCGTCCCGGTGAACAAAAAAAAATCTCCAGGACAGTTTGTAGTTGGCCCCTAGTTGATTTAGGTGATTCAACACAATACCACTAAGTCTAAAATTTGCGCTATCTAGCTACAGCGGAATAAAATAGGTTACAGGCATTACAAACACAACGTAAATTTGAAACCTATGTGGTGGCATTATTGCATGTTGTGCACACTGTGTAAAATAAACTTCTAAAGTATATCTATTGCGCATTTCTATGAACCTGTGAGTATACTATCGCGAAGAAATGTAAAAAAAAGCACAATATTCATCAAATACTGATCCAGAAAATAACGTCAATTCTATGTCACCACACATTCGTTGTTCGACCTTGAAACTTAAAAACGGTAGGGTTTGGGCTCTTGGGTATTTTATACAAGGAGAAGAACATTTGGAAAAGTAATAACCTAGCATAATTACGCATATCTCTCTCTCTCTCTCTCTTTTTTTTTAACAAAAATTAAGGGGTTAATCTGTTGAGTTCTGGGTACCAAGTGGTACGCGCTGTTTTCATGTCTGAATACAGCTCAAAGTTTTCAAGCAGAAATCGAAGAGAGATTTCAACTGAGACGTTAAGTGGAAACCCGAACATGATATATCAAGTGATTATTGAGATACCCCTAAATAACTATTGTGATCCCACGAAAAAAATAAACTTGTTGGGTTTCGGTACAAAAGGGGAAAGAATCCAAAAACTACTTACAAATCTGAATATAATAAAATTAACCATTGTCCACAGTGTTTTTAGCAGGTATCTATGTGGGGTTCTGGGGTACGTGGGGTTCCCACAATATCGGCATTTGAAGTTGGTCCGATTCGTTTATAACCAAAATGCACAGTACCATGCAATGTTACATTAAGTGAAAATTTGATGTAGTTAAGTTAAATAGTTACCAAAATATGGCTCGGGAAACATTTGGCCCCATGTTAACAAGGCGTGGGGTACAGCAATAAGAAGATGAGTTACTGCAAAACGAATCATGGGAGTCACCAAGTAGTTTTAAACTATCATTCACAGTGAATTCTAAAGTAACCTATGTGGGGTTCTGGGTACCAAGTGATACGCGCTGTTCTCATTTCTGAATACAGCTCAAAGTTTTCAAGCAGAAATCGAAGAGATACTTCAACTAAGACGTTAAGTGAAAACCCGAATACGACTAACAAAGTTATTATTGAGATACGCCTGAATGCCTATTGGGACCCTGAATTAATAGCAATTCGTCTGTTAACTATTAACATTTATTTATACTCTAATAAACAAACACTGGTAAAACAGTAAGATTCTCCTGTACAGTCTAGTTGCGTTTGCGCGCAATAAGAACGAGCATTTTCTTGTTTATTTATGTTTACATCTGTGATGTAACTTGTAGAATGAATAAGTAATTTAAAGTAACTACACTTTATTGCCACCTAGCAGTAAAAAATCGAAAATATCAGAATATTTCTAAGAAGTGTAAGTTATGTGAATAAAGATTTTAGGCTCATGTCTTTACAAAGATAATTTTGAAAATCTTAGTGCATACGTAATCTTTCATACAGACAACAAAGAATAAACAATTGCAGCAGAATTCCAATTCGTTTTCTAGATACAAGGATTCCATCTTGAAGCCAGAAGTCGACTTTCTACAAGTGGTATTGTAACCGGGTGATCCACCGCTCACATGTGGACAAAACTGGAAACAATGATAAAGTCTGTTTGAAGGACTAGAGTATCGCTGCGGTCGAGCATAAAGGATGTCGCCCGCGCATCAACTCTGTCAATGCGTGTGTACGAGTGTGATTGTCTACCGTATATGTAAACATGCATATAATTTAATGTTAAAGAACATTCTTTATCGTTTTACTAAGAAAATAAAAAGACTCATTACTTACTCAATGATTCTGGAGCGATGGATGCTACCAGCTTGTAGAAAGTTATGAGATGTATTTCAGTGACCCAAATGGCTGTGTAACTGAAATCAGAAAATCTAATAATTTACCTTTCCACTATGGAAGGTAGCTTTTTAATTATATTCTTTGCCTTTCAGGATATCTTGGCAATTCCTGAGGTAGTCGAATACCCTTATGGGGATATTCCTATACAGTAGCAATTGCTCCTTGGATTGGAACCTATCTTTGATTATTTCCAAGTTCATTCAGCGTTTGCTTAGTTGGTGATGATCCCTTTCGTTGGAGGTTCCCACTATAGTTAAAACCTGTTAGAGCGGGAAATGATCGTGGATATGTTCTTGATGGTGACCAGTATGCTAAAAACAGGCGAGTAACTCATAATTCAGTATTACACAGGACGGTACAGACTGAGCCAGGACCTTGTCATTTTAAGTAACACGAATTGTCCATCCGTAAACTGGGCCCAAAACAGAGAACGAACTCAGGACTGTCTTAAATGGTACCGAAAGTTGCATAAAGGATACCGACTGTTATATAAATGGTGCCGGGACGAGTGGACGAACTCAGGACTGTTATAGTATGTCTAATAGCTATTTCGTGATAAACCAGAAATGATGGAAGCAAAATAAAATTTATTTTCCGGAAATTGAATTGTATCAAGATCATAGATATTAGAAATTAAAAATGTCATCGGGTTATCATTGTTGCAACCTGGTATAATGTTTATTTCTTTCAAATGAAACTATGCCTGTTTATTAAATATTTGGTATTGCCTAGTAACGATTAACATCTGCCATAGAGTCCAATGTTTCTAATTATGATAAGATAAACTGAATTGTGTTGCTTATTAAGGAAAAATGAACTATGTGAAAAGGTCAATTTTTCACGTTTTGCCAGGTACAATCAATATTCCCAGTTTACAACACGGTTTTCTGTGTTTCATATTTGATTGTATCATTTTTAAATTAATCACGGAATATTTATTAGACTTAATATTTGTAAGAAGCAGATTTTCAGCTAAAAGTTGGAGCCCTTGTGACTTGAGAAAGAAGCTGAATTTGACGTATGACCAAGAAAACTTATTGTTTTAGGGTGAGGAGCGCTGATCGAATTGCGTTTACAAGCATGAGATATTTACATTCAATTGTATTAACTGGGCTCGTGCTCATCTTATAGGTTCTCTAGAGTTCCGTACTTTTGAAAGTGGATGGTTATGAACAACTTGAGTATAGAGTTGCCAGACTTCCCGGTTTTGAAGTAAAAAATCAACTGTCCTGAAAAATGCTTTCGGGACGCCTGTTTTCCCTTTTTTTGTGACAATTAATTCATATTATTCCTCCAAGTATGCGCATTGAATAACAATCAGGACTACGAATTTTGTACTTTCATAAAATATTTTGTTATCACATGCGTTGAATATCTTGGCCAGTTAGATACCAGTGATGACATATGTTATCTTTACTCAGACAAAAAATCAATTAATTCATGCTCATTTCGACTTACTTCTTAAAAAAAATTGGGTAAATCAACTACTTTGTTTGAGGAATCCCTTGCGCATCTATCACACAATTTTGGAACATGTATTTTCAAATGCAGCATGTTTAAAGTCTCATGACGGTATCGTGCCGCATCAGCTCTACTGTTCAAGGTGAAAAAAAAATCAATCTCTAGCGTTCATTTTCGCACGCTTTCGGCAGGCTATAGACCGATATCGAAACTGTGATGTGAGAAATCACCTCCTGTAGTTTGTTGGTGTCCGATAATTCTTTATATAAACCCACCAGGGCAGGATGCACACCGAGCGATAGCGAGGTGTAGAAGAAGGTGGGGGGGGGAGTATGCGTTGGAAGGGATATGGGCATCGTTAGCCGCGGGGGGGGGGCGACGCAGGCCCCCTGTTAGCGGTGGGCACTTTCAAAATTACTGTTTACTCAAAAATTCTGTTTACGCAAAGTTTTGTGCCGTTCCGTCCCGTCGTTGTACTAGTAAATTAACCTTCGAGGTTAATAGCTTAAAGCAACGACGGAAAACCGTCGTTGTTCTAGAAACAGCCTTTCCTTTTTTACATTAAAGAACCTAAATATGTACATTTAATTAAACTTTGAAAGAATGGCAGCAAAAAGTATGTATAAATTGCTTTCCATCACTCATTTATAAGCAATTTATACATTCATCACTCACTTTTATATATATATATATGATAATGTCCCGGTTTTTCATGTTTTCATTTACAAAATCTGGCAACCCTAAGTATACAACACAGTTAAGGTAATACAGACCTACCTTAAAAGTTATTACTTAGAAATGACCTTCTTTGTTGGATGTGTGATTAAATTTTAAATAAAAAGGGGAATTGTGGTATATTAAGCAACAATAAAATGTTTCCAGGTAAAAAATTCATTTTTTTTTAGCGTAGGCGCATGGTGCAACAGTTGGTACGATATTAGAACAAACCAGAAGCGACGATTACCGGTTAGAAGTGGAGGCGGGGAAGTTAGTCATTGAATATTTTATCAGTATAAAGTATGTTTGATGGACATCTTAGACAAATTTTCAAAACGGCGGGACATTACATAAATAGCAGGATATTTGTGTAAACTTTGTAATAAACTATATTTTGTTTATTTTGTGTTACTGCAAATGAACCTAGGAATAATGGATTTTTTTATTATTATTAGAATCTGGTGGCAAGTAAAGGATGATTCACATTGGATTGTTTCCAGCTGATTACGATTATTAAATACGTTTCTCGATATCTCGAACAGTTTTCGAGATAATCTATTTTAATATATAAAACTAATCTAAATACTCCCCTCGGCAATAAAGTAGTCAACTATGGTAAACTTTCGTAACTTTATAGTTAGGATCGTCAGGCTTTCACAAAGGTTAATCGAATACAAAATATGTGTTTTCAAATGTTAATTATGTTTTTTACATGTCTATGTGTTAGAAAATATATGCAAATGAAGGAATTATGTTAAATGTTTTAATATACGTATTTACATCTTACAACTCTCGACACTTGAAGAGTTTGCAATCTTGTATTCAGTTGTTTTGTGAATCTCATTTATAATTGAATCGGCAGTTTGAAGAAGGAAACAAGTCCAAAAAGCTGTTTTGTGGAAAATTAACATGTACTGTATAATAACTGTATAATAACTGTAACTGTATAATATGTATATTATTTATTGAAAGGAAACAATATTTTTACTGAATATTCAAAACGATCTTCTGATACTTTCGTACTACTCAGACAGTTTACAAGTATTGTATTTTTTTCTGTAGAATTAAGAAAAAAAGTTGGTGGATTTGTTTCCTTCTTCAAACTTATGGAGAAACGTCTGCGCATTTTTAAGTGTTGAGATGTAAGAATGGAAAAATCGACCAGAAAATGAAGAAAAACGCAATAGAAACCTTCAAATGAATGTTATTTACAAGAAATGTATGCACAATGAACTCGAAAGTTACAAGTAAGTAATAAGTTCATTTTTTTTCTTTCTCCCCACTGACAGAAATTTCTCCCTACAAATGTGCAAAACTGCTTTTATTCCGTAACAGTGATATCAATAGTTGTCATATGTAGATATCTGTTAACAATAACAGTTAAAATATCAGTGTAGGAAAACGTATATAAATGTGAGTTATAAAAAAAACCGTCTGTGAAAAAGAAGTTTTTTAATAATATTTTAGACTAACCTATTTACCTGTATCCTTTTTCGTGTGCAGTAGAGATATGGACGAAGGTAGTTTAGTTCCTACCATAACTGTTGTAAAACTATTGTATGTAATTATCGGAGCTTGGATTTACTGGTGGAGAAGAAACAACACATGAAACACAATTAAATCAGGAAAGTATAAAGCGGTGGGTATGACGAAGCATAATTGTTTCATGTTGAATTGGTATAATAACTTGCGACTAGCGACAGGAAGAGCTGAGCCATACTCGAGGATGCGCATTACTACTCCACCGTAAATGAGACTGACAAGCAGATAGTTTCCAATTATCAATTTAGTAGATTGGTAGCATATCGGAAAGCTAATACGGAGAACCCAAGATCGAATCATGGTGTGATTTTCTTTGTCTTTGTTTTTTTAAAAAAACTTTCTCTTTTCATATATATATATATATATATATATATATATAAACGCATTAGGAAATTTAATAAAACTAGTGACCAAGGACACGTTGAAGTTAGGTAAAGTCAGGTATGGTGTTTTCTTTTATTGCACACGCGACTGAATCGTGTTTTCTCAAACATTCGAAAATAGGACTTCTTGTTTTAAGACGCTAGTGGCCTTGTTCCCTTCTTCAAACTGACTAATATTTTCAAGGCCAAATAAATACTTCTATAACTGACTATCGTTCTTTTCTTCTAACTTAAGTGGGTATAAATTGAGGTGCGCTTTTAGTAAAAAAAGACTAATTTCGAATTTTTAGCCTTTGTTCACTTCTTCAAATTGCTGGTTCATTTTTTCTAAACTATGTCTGTGAATTTTATGGACTGTTTAATGTGCGTACTGTTTCCACTGCCTCAAAGGAAGACAAAAGTCTAATCGCCAGACCAGAGCTTTCCTTCGAAACTACAAAATAAAAAGGAGTTTCTCTTAAAAAAACTTTAGGTGAAGGAGTACCGAACCCGGGACCACTGAAGTCCAATGCCATACCCATTTATTTACCATTTTATTAAATCTAAATTAGCCTACAGAATCAGAATAAACAGAAAAGATTACAAAATACATTAAATGCAAATGAAGTTATAAAACAAATTAAACAATAACAATTCAAAATAACCTATTTAAAATTAAAATATTAACCTTTTTCAAAATAAGATCTTTCGATGAACTGGTACTGAACCCGGGACCACTGCATTACAACTCCAACGCATTATCCATTACTCCGCGTAGTCAACTATCACTAAGTGCTTTCTGAGAGCTCTTTATATCAATTCCGTACGCGGGTAACAGACGCTACTAATCACGTAGTGTTCACACGCCATGGTTGTCCTCTCAGCAGACAATTCTCTGCCATTTTGTTCCGTTCTCCCAGCAGTTCTGTTTGTTTAGAAAACAGGAAACAATATGTTTTACCATTAACAAGCTTCGGAGACAGGTAGCAGTTAAGTCAGTAACAGCTATTTTTTATCGGTTGTAGCGGTCATAGCAATTTGTCTCAAGTAGTAATGCAAAGTAGCTGCTACGCTAGTTTTGCCGAACTCTATTTTGCACCTATTTTTCAAGGCTTTACTAATGATTTTTTGTTTGTTTTCTTTGTGTATTGTATAGATGCACCATCCCTTCTAGATATCAAATCCGGCGTAAAGTAGTTTTCACATTTTTGGCGTTTATTGCCTTCTTCAAAGTTCCGATTTAATTGTGCATAATCATTCACAGAACCGTTGAATACAAAATTGCAAAGTCCGCTAATGTTGAAGGTAGTAATATGTAAATATATTAAGATAATTAACATAATTCCTTCATTTTCATATAGTTTCTTGCACGTAGACACGTAAACAACTTAATTTACAATTCAAAACACGTATTTCGTATTCCATTAACGTTTGTGAAAGTCTGCGGACGCTACTTGTTGCTAGAGTTACCAAATTTCTAGAATGTCATTACGAGAGAGGCACTACACTTAAATCAAGGAAAGCTCAGAAATGTATTATTGCATTTAAGCATATAAATTTTAATTATTAACAACCTAGTAGTATATATTTAGGTCGGCCTAAATTATTTATTTTTACTTCTGTTTTTTAACACTAAAATCCGTAATATTTTACTTCACCTTCAGCACTTTCCAGTAATGCTGCATCCCCGTTAATCAAGTTATGAATCCGGACAACTGTAACCAAAGCTGAGTGAAACCTGAATATTATCAGAGTTGGTGAACATTTCTCCCTAACCCTTCTCCAATTATTTTAAGAATTAAATAAACTCTCTCAACAAATGTGTTTGAAATCATGAACGCTCAGAACATGAAATATCATCATAATATTTGGAACAGTATTCAAACTAACTTTAGAGAGAAAATTCACCCATTTCGAGTTCTTATCATATTGATTACTACTATATCCAGCGACATTCATTCTTATGGGAAGGAATTCTTTATAAAAATCGTCCAAATTTAAAGCTAAACAAATCTCAGTAAATTTCAAAGCATTAATCATTTCTTCAAAACAACAAAATTTAGTATTATGTTTCAAATGTAAAAGACCTCGTTTCTTAATAATATTAGCATCATTGGTCGTTTTAAAATGGCGTAAGTTGTGCCATTAGAAGCCTGAAACGCAACCAGAGAAATATCACAGAATCAGAGAATAGGTAAATTATTAATTGTAATCACTGCAGAAGAGAAATGTTTAAATACAAAAACGGACGTCCTGTATTCTGTTAAAATGGGACAGCATTTCCTACCATAAAATGTAACACATCCCGTTTAATACGGAACATCTGCAAACCTTCAGCTTAGCATTTCTAAGGACAGATATTTAGGTTGATTGGATTTTGTTATACTGGTCCTCTGCGCGTAATACCATGTATTTTATCGATTTTAAACTCAAAATCTTGATAAAATTTCAGTCGTATATCTGGAAAAGGATAAATAATAGAGATATGCTGTGGATAAAATTAACAGAAGAAAGAAAGAACAGACAATACATGGCCAGTTAGAGCATTTGCATTAGATTCGGAAGGGGTTGAGATCGCTCCCAGTAGTTGGCCATCCTGAGTAAGATTTTTCCAGGGTTTTCCCTCAGTGATTAGTTTGTCATAATCTCAATTTATAGAATTTTGCAACTGAACGAGCGCGAAAAGATTAAACTTGTAACGTCTTATAATAATCTTGAAAATAAGGGACGCTTCTGACACAGTCTTAATAAATTATTATTATTACTTTTTTTTGTGGTATGGTCACTGGGCGACAAATTACTTGAGAATGGGGAAATAATTCCCCTCTATCATTTTACGCTCTTCAATGTATCCTATATTTACCAGGAGAAAAACTGAGAAAAAGTGGGAGGGCCTCTTTACTTCCCCTAATTGCCGCCTTGACATTACCTTTCTATGTAAGAAAACATTGGTATTGATGACAACCTGTAACTTGCAAATTGCAGCAAGGAGTACAGATTTGAATTTCTAGTGCCATTTTCTTCTGCTTTTTTTCATATATATTTCAAACTATAATCTTCTTATTTAAGAATTGCAATCTAAATATAAATAGGATCGTGGGCTTCCATGCAGGGATTCTGCAGTTTCCTCCCCAATGGAGGGATGTTAACGCTAAATTGTGGAGCCCCCGCTTTTATTTTAAAATGTTAGTGTTTAAAAGTAGGTAGAAATCCTGCAAAATTCTATTTACACACTCTCTACATTGTCTTTACGCCCACCCGAACTACTTAAATTCACTGTTACATGTCTCAATTACAGCGTACAATAATCTCTCTTCTCTGATTATGGTCATACGCAGTGTTTTTTCGTAACCACTCACATTGCAGTATCATAGGACTCTCAGGAAACTTATACATCTAATTATGATCCTATTTCGTAGCAGTGATTCCGCCACAGCTCCCCCTGTGGGTGATGTCACCCCCAAAAAACTCGACAACACCTCCCTAACACTAAAAGTTTTGCTGTGAAAAATCGATAGAAACCGCGCAAAACTCCACTTATACCCTAGTAATTTTGGCTTTACACCCCCAAACTGAAAATCCTGGCGGAAACCCTGTTTCCCACTATATTCCAAGAAAGAGAAAAGCTGAGTATTTTTTTTACAATTTCAGAGACATTTAATTCTGCTGATTTTCCCTTCCGTTGGTGCGGGGTGAATAAAATATGTTGGCATCAGTGAGCGAGACTGTAACCAATACTCGCTTCCCCGTGGTGGGCTGCGCTCACAGCGTGGAGAGTTTTGGGGGGTTGCGCCCCCACGGTGAAGATCTGCCCCCATACGGGAGTTTCGCCCCATTTATTATAACCTACTCGTGATGGTACACCGTTATCTTCACACCGGTACACCAAATTTTGTTTCTCTAGTTTCAATGGTTTGGAAAATGCATTTTTGGGCGGCCATTTTGAATCCAAGATGGAAACCAATATGATAACATTAGACACGGGTCCAATATCTAATCATGTGCGAAAGATTATTCCAATCGGTGAAACCATTTTGGTGTGATGATAACACACACATAGTCAGTTTCATTTTTATATATAGATTGTATGCTAGAGCACTCAAAAATTTTGCGGCCTACAGAGCTAACATTTTACAGACAATCACCCTATGTAGCCTATCTACCCCTTTTAATTCTCAATAAATCGTCTTCGTAATTTTTCTAACTCAATCATACACTCAACCAAATTTCGTAATAGTCTGGAATGGTGGATTACATGGCCTGGATGAAATTACATGTAACTACAAGAACAATTCAAATTCAGTGATTGGTTCTGTGGTGCTCGTAAAGTACTATAATAAGGGACCTGCAAAAGTGATAAGAAAATTTTGACTTCAATTAGATCTTCCAGAAATGAAACAATACTGCCAAGAGAGACATCTATTGATGAGTTTTAAAAGGTTGTTCTAACTGGAATATTAATAATGCATACATACAGACGTTGTCTCTGGTATATTTTCTTCGTGGTTATAAACATTTCTCCAGTGTAGAAGAAGTCGATTTCTCTAACATTGTGAAAGTATATCTTGAACGGCTGAAGTCAGTCAACTTCGGTCTTTTCTTGTAATCACTATTTGAAAATAAAAATAGCAACATTCTTTGTTATTTTTTCACACAAATTAAATCGTAAATATAAACAGTTTTCGTAGCATATGGATGAAGTAAGAAAAATGCGGGAAAGGAAATAAAAACAGATCAGGTACTTAACCAATAAAACTAAATAGAAGATTTGAGAGTTCATTTGTCACTTTTCTTCTTATGTATTAAACAAAAGAAGGGTACAGTGAAAGTATGGAGGTGTCCTGAAAAACAGTTCGAACTCGTAACAAAATTAAGAACTGGGCAATACCGTTTTTGGTAACCACTGCGTTCAAAGTGACGGGATATGACTCCCTAATCACGCGCACAGAATGAGAACGCTCTAACCTCTCGGCCACCCAAAGGTCACTATTTTAGAACATATAGAAGAATCTAACTCCGCTCAGTTTCCGAGCTACAGACTGTCAAAAGCGTGGAAAAATAAACTCTAATTCTTCATATTTCCAATACCATTAAGTAAACTGCGGGGGCAATGTACCCTCAAATATTTCCAGTCTGAACTATCTAAAAATGCATATTTATAAATTGTACGATGACTGCGGAAGGGATTCCACAAAAGAAATAAAGGATTCCCAGAAATTCTCTGAAGTAAAGGAGGCCGAAATGTGCATGAATTTGACGACCTTCCAGCAGGTAACTATTCGTTTGCGCTGAGTCCATATCTTAAACAGATTCCTTTTGCCCAGTGATTTTCGTAAAAATTAGTAGCTGCATAACGAACATGAGTCAGAACTATTCTCCGAACTGGTATGCATTCAACCAACTATTGATTTATTTGTTATCAATGAGAGAGAGAATGTCATTGCAAACTTGGATAGTGATGATTAATCATGTAAGCAGTGCAGTATATGGTAATAGAAGACAGCAGTGGTCAAGTGGTCACAGGTGTAAGGTCACGAGTCACAGCTAACGTTCCACGTTTGAGTCCCGGCTGGGATTTGAGTCCGGCGTTTGAGTCAACTTTGAAATTTGAAGGCACAAAACAAAAGCTTAATGGAAGCGAGATGGGATAAAGTTATTTATTGGTTACTAAAATGACCCATAAGTACAAGGGGTGTAGTTTTTGTTTAAGAAATCATAACAAGGGAATGTCACAAACTTAATAATAATTATGAAAAAGGAAAGAAATGAGACAGACCCGTTTGAATTCAGTTGACATAACGTGCACAATATTCCACACACATTTACGTCTAATCGTCCTGATGCATTTGTGCGGTTGGGTTATGGAATCCAAAAATGTTGAGATCGACCTATTCATAATGCCAAAATAAATAAATAAACGAGAATGCTGAAGCGTGGTCGCATTGTAACTTGAAAGTCCAAAAATTAAAATTTGGAGCAACAAAGTTTGTGGAAAGATTATGTGTTTACACGTACGTATTGAAGTTAGATGAACAAACCTACGTTTATCGGGACATATTAGGAACAAAATATGCATAAAGGTTTCGTGAGGAAGGGATGTGCACCAGTTTTGTCAGTCAGACATGATACATCCCGACACTTGATTCATATGAAAATTAGCAATACGAAATTGTCAACTTATATAACGTTGCCATACATTACCATCTTATTACACACATTAACATATAGATTCTGCAAGTTTTCCAACTTTGAATTACTTGTATCAACCATGTGCTTGAAGTGTTTCTATTGGCCATTTACTTGAAATATTTATATCGTCCATTACCTTCATTTTTTTGTTTATTGTTTTACAGTTTTGCAGTTTACAAAACGTTTATTGTTTTATACTATGAAAAGTTCAACAATTGAATATAACATTTGGAAGACAGTTGTAAATATGTTACATACTTAGTTGTAGATTCCATTTGGTTCAGTTTTCTGACAAGTCTGAATAAAATTTGACAACATCGCTGCGTTTAATTTAGGACGTCATTTCTTCATCGTTAGTTGGATCTGAGAGACACAGCTAAAAAATGATAAAATGTGCTCTTTGATTTTGCAATACCTCTCCCACATATATTTTTCAATAAGAAAATTACTCAATAGAAAGCATACGATATAAAGACGAATAGGAGGACAAAAAAGAACCCGAAAAAGAGAGACCGAATGTGCGTAAAATATGTAAGAGTTTTTCCTTTAGTTTTCCACCTCTCAAATATTCATTCATCGCCAGCTACCGGTATCTTTTCCAGTTCATGGTCAGTGAAGCAAAAAGCTGGTCGGACATTTTCAATTTTACGTATCCCATCCTTCTTTTATTTTCTTCTTCATCTTATTCTTCTGTGATCGTTTATGTCTCAGTCTACTCATGCGTTTTCTGATCCAAAGTGTTTTTTTTTTTAATAAATGTAAAAAGGGGAAAGTAACACACATGGATTCATAAGTGAAGGAAGCGAAGTTGCACACATGGTCCACTAAACACAAAAAGATGTTTTACTGGTTGGAGTTTTCGTTGAATGATGAGCTCATGCATTAAAAGATAAAAGAGTGTGCAAATTCTTAGATGACGAATCAGTTTCCTTAAATCTGTTAACACTATTTGCATCGTTGCTCCTATTCTGAATATATTTAACGAATTTTCTCTTGGCATATTTTAATGTTATAATCCCGTTTCTGTGAGAGAATGTTTTGTTTAAAAATATGCAAATTTAAGTTTAGAAACTATGAAGGTTTAATTCTATCTGTCAATAGCTGTTGTTAGGTAAAATTATTAGCTTTAGCATATATGCATTATCAGAAGTTCAATATGCATTGTTACACATGGAAATCGTCACACATCGCAACGAGATTTCCAGTTGCATTACAAAATCATACGCCAAGTAAATAAAGTATTGATTTGGGTATTGGAAGCAGTTCATATTCGATAAATTTGGTGATATTCAGTTTTCGGGAAATATACAGACAGAGTTTCTTGGATGATGTTAAGTGTATGTGGTGTTACAACTTTTCTCCAGAAGAATAGTCTTAGAAAACTACAAATAAATGGCAGTGAATACTGTCAAAGAATTTCCTTAATGTATCATAATATTGCCATTGTTATTTGTATAAAGTCATGATTTAATAGTGTTACGTTGTAGCACCTTAACAACATACGAGAACCTGCAAACTGGTACTGGGAAGCTTAGGTGAATTACGGTAAAATGTCTTTACAACGAACACAATTATAACGAAATCTGCGTTACAACGAATTTCTTCGAAATTCCCGCTGAATTCTTGTCCTCCAGCGTTCATTACAACGAACTTTTGTTATAAAGAAATAAAATCGCGGTTCCTGCAAAAGTCGTTATAACGGGATTTTAACTGTATTAAGCTCTCAACATGGCAGATACACGGCCAAATTAGTCTATGTTCTGCATCTACTATAGAATCAAGAGAAAGGTTATTTCAAATGTCGCTCCTATTTGCGAGTTTCGTCACAGCAATGCTAATTTGACAGTCATTGCAAAGGTATTGGAGATATATTTCGAATTTTCTGGTGTACTCGATTGGCCCGTCATTATTCAACATTTGGCAGATGGTTCGCGTTAATACCTTCAATTCAATGGCGAGGCCACAGAATGGTGTAATAATTACAAGATCTGTTTCTCGCATCAGTTGTTATTGTTTTTATTTATTACAGTGTATGCTCATTGTTCCGTATTCATTCACTCTTCTTCACATAGTATCTTCCAGGACCGACTCACAAAACGAATAACGGGTATATCAATTTCCTGGGTGCACCCCTATAGTTCGATCTTATACAATACAATCTAACTTGTTTTCCATACCACAACGTGCTGAGTTCCTAACACAATATTCCACCGTTTTCTGTGGTATTTGCTCTTTCTACCTGTAAGCTTTTCATTAACATTACATCTGAAACCTGAAAAGTAACGTTGTGTGAAGATATTATTAATATGTTGAAAGTTGTTCATGTGTGAATCGCTTTGAGTTCATGTATTGCCCTAATCTCTTCGAAAACACTATGTATTCAGTTAGAGATATAAAATTTCCGGACAAATTGAACGCCTGTAAAAAAAAAACATTTTTTTTTTAATTTTTCATGCTACTTTGGGAAAAACTTTTTTTTTTACTTTTACGGGGACCTGCACGACGTTTCATAACAAATGAAGTATTTAAAATGTCAATTCTTGTTAAATATACATTTAAAAGAATCCTTATTGAGATTGCTTCAGAAAAGTTTTGAAGCATTATTTAAATTTCCATTCAATGCTGTCTGAACCAAAGATGCCTAAGGGCCTTATGTGGATGGAACTTCTCTCTCGTTTACAAGGACGCTAATGAGAAATATTGCATTTCTAATGCAAATAGAAAGTTTTTTGGACATTTGTTAACGTAAGAATCTTCAATTTATTAAATCTAAACAATAAATGCATACGATATGCTAAGTAGTGAATATTCGTAATGAAAAAGCGATAAAAAAATCGTCAATAAAACCAGTTTTTTTGCTTCGTGGAAAAAAAATCCTGTTTCTTTTTCGAAAATTTCCTATTTTTTCCGGCCTGTACATCACCATGTCTTATCGTGCGTAGTATCTTTCATTGAAGTGATGTCTTGTTATACTGTATATTCAAGGTAGGTTCTTTTATCTTAATGTATCATTACTTCGAGTACACAAGACTGCCAAAACTATAAAAAATAAGTTGTAAGTATGGGGAATATTACTTTATGTGGGTAAAACCAGGATACATTAATGCACTATATGGGAAAGTATTTCAAAATTCTTGTATAATGAGTCTGAGGTTTTGAAAACTATACCAAAAATTTTCTACTAATCTACTAAAAGATATTCTGAAATAAAAATGCAAATTTAAGTATATCATTCTACATTTGACAGTTGAACGATGAGAAGAAAGGTGAATAAATAAGCTTATCCATTACTTAATATGATTTTACACTTGTCCAAAAAAAACAAACATTGTCCGAACACATTGAACTGATTATAATGGACAGCTGAACAAATGAGATTTTATTACAATGTCAAAGTCCCATTGAACCGACTCAGTCAACAACCAATTTTTTTCCTCAGTTCACTGAGCACCAATTATAGACAACTTTATCTCATTTTCTAAGTTGAAGACACAAATGCTAGATGTAACATGTTCTCTATACGAAAGGAGGGCATTTAGAAAGAGATTGAACGTAGAAGGAAGGACAGGATGAACGGGTAGGAAACGAAAGGATATCCTCAAAAATAAGAAAGGTTGGTTATGTTAGAGTACATACCTTCTTAGAATATTCTGGGATCTTTGTCCATTTGGAGTTAAGTAGATGAAAACACAATATTGTCCCAGAAACATGATATTGGTATTTGTGACTGCAACGGTTACGTCAGAATTTATATCGAGGTTAATTAGTTACTTTTCACAAACTGGAAACATGATTTGTACTCACAGGATGACCTAATGAATCATAGCTAAACACACAAAAAAGCTATTTAAAGTTACATATACCATCTGTTTGACATTCTTTTTAAATATAGATCTACCTAAATACTGATTACTATATATACTAGAACAAACATTGCAAGTTCACCACACAACAGTTTTAAGCAACCATAGACGGGTGAAATGTTTGTAAGAGCTACGATAACATTATTCTGATGGCAGGACATAGAAGTGGTCTCAGTCAAAGAAGTAAGGTGAAACATAACCTGGCAATGTTTGTAAATGTTGACAATTACAAAACGTGCCGGGTGTATAAGCAGGATCCATAGATGGTGACTTTTTTCAAAACAATTGAAGCTCTCAACGTCTTCTTCGCTCGTTCAACACAGAGCTACGGAGAATTGAGAAATTCAGTTTCTGTGGATTTAAATTCGGAGTTAAAAACTAAGTGGTGTGCAAGCGGAAAGCGTGTGATGTCTGTCAGGAAGTACATTGAAGAGATATTCTCGGTCTTTTAGACTTTGATAGATAATGAGAACGGGAACATTAAAACAGAAAGCAACAGGATAGGACAGCTGTATGCGAGATTGTTCAATTACAGATTCTTACGTTTATGGGGATTCTAAGAACAAACATCTTAGTATATTAACTGAGAGTATGAATTTGTTCTAGTTATTTCGGTGTTTGGATATCGGCCTCAAGTTGTTTTGTGACTCAAATCCTAAAGTGTTCTGCAACCAGTCAAAACCCAACATCGTTGCAGGCTAGTATTTATTTTAGGATAAAGAAATCCATATTAAAATATGTTCTTAAAATATATGTGTACATATACGAAAGGAACAATAGAATATTGTATTGTCACCCGACTTGCGTCGCTGTACAAATTGTTATCATTGAATGACCACGGAAAATGAGTTAAATTAATGTTACAAGATTTGAGTACACGACGAATCATTGTAAAGTAAAGAAAAGAATGATAAAAGAGAGAAGTTTTGCTAACAAAAAATTAAAATAGGTTCCTTAATTTTTTTTATGATAAAAATTGAGAAAGTCATTAAAGAATCACTCGACCGCCTTAAATGGTAAAGACTTTGGATTCCTTCTAGGTGTTAGCAGAAGCGACTTAGAAAAGAAATAATTTGGAGGATTTTGATTTAGGTTAGATTAGTGCAGACTTTTGGGTGAAACCTACGACTATATGGTATTCATGAGCAACGACTTTGTGAAGAAATTTTAGATTGCAGAAATTTGTTTTGGACTCACAGTACAACATTTTAACACTCTGAAGAGCTTTTACATTTTATTGTTCAATATGAAGATGCGGTCATTTCCTCACAATTTGCACATTGCGACACAAATAATGCTAAACTTTTCAGTTTCCGTTTCCACCTCTAAGAGGTCATTCAGTAAGGTTAACAAAGACGATTTATGGGTCAAGACAAATTGAGTGATCCTTCCCTATTATAAGTGTGGATAGAGAAAGAGTGTGAACCAAACAATCCTTTGAGGACATCATATACAAAATTTGCAGGAATGAAGATCAGAAATATGATATTGTAATTTGTTTGTTCATGATGACATTGAAAAGTATTTATAGGTTAATGGTGTAGAAAAGAAGAGATAGAATGGGAGTGAAACGCATGTAAGGAGGAGGAAACTCTCCCACTTCTCATAAGCTTTTACTTTCCCCTTCGCTGCTACTACCGAGAAGCTTCTCTGCCCCCATTAGCCGCGCCCACCATTACGCAAATGATAGAGAAAAGGAGAATAAATTCTATTAGCATAATCTCCATTCTTTTCCCTTACTATTCAAGTCTAGTTCCTCCCCTTCGTTAACGAATTCACACTCTCGAAAGACGAATTTGGTTACATGTCACGCATGTTACATTATCAACATGTACTACGTGCTGTTTTGAAGGATATAAAGAAGTGGACAGGGGTGATATGGTTCCAAAATGAACGGAGAAGTTAAACCAGAAAGGTACTCGGAATGGAAGAGAGCATCACAGAAGACCGTCGGAAAGGGGAAAGTGTTCGTGGGTTTTGACTATTCGACAGATTGAAGTAGAAATCAGTTTTATATTCTCAGTCACTAATGTCTGTTTCTCTTCAGTTATTAGTGATGTATAGTTTATTTTGATAATAGGTCTTAAATGTGATTGGTCTTATATATTGTGTTGTATCTCTCTGTTACACGTAACACAATACGTAATTATGTTTTCTTTCTTCAAAAATATTATAATACATTTTTATTCTACACTGGCTAATGTAAACTGCCAATTGGAAGTGGAGAAATGTACGAAATAAGAGAAATGTTTTAAAAATCGAACAATGAAATTGAACAAAGAAAGCTAACGAAAGAATCATTATTACTATAATGTGGAATCGAGCCGAGTTTCATACTCGTATACTGTAAGTCACAATATGATATAAACAGAATAATTTACCTTTTTCTATTCAGTGCTTTAAACTAACTAACTCTATGGCTTATGGAACTCACAAGTTCATCGCCGCAGTAACAAACGTTCGCCATTGGATTCTATCCTGGGCAATATCAAGCCAGTTTTCATCACGAACGCTTACTTCTCGAAGATCTCTTCTAATATTGTCCTCCCAACGACGTCTCGGTCGTCCCAATGGTCTCCTTCCATCCGACCTTCCAACTACGTTATTCCCCCATCCGAGCTACGTGGCCTGCCCACCTTAGTCGTCGCGATCTCATTATTTTTACACCATCTGGTGAATCGTACAGTCCGTGGAGTTCTTCATTATGCAGTCTCCTCCATAATCCGGTCATCTCGTATGTTTTGGTCCGTATATCTTTCTCAAAACCTTATTTTAAACACACGTAATTTATGTTCATCTGCTAGGGTCGTACTCCAACTTTCGCAACCGCAAAGTATTGTCGGCAGAATAACAGTCCTGTATATTTTCAATTTCAATTCCCTTGATACTAATCGCAATGTTAGAAGTTTTTGGACTGAATACAAACATGCGTTCCCCGATACTAAGCGACTTTTTATTTCTTCCGTTACTTCATTTTTGCTTGTTACGTATGCCCCCAAGTATTTAAATTTATTTACTTTCTCTATGACCTCATTCCTAATTACCATGTTTTTATTTCCTTCATTCTCTGTCTTTTGGTTTGCTATCACGTATTTTGTTTTACCATACGTTTACCTGTAGACCTATCTCATAGCACGCTTCTATTAAGACATCGGGTTACTTTGTAGTGCATCTATATCGTCCCCTATTAAATCTACATCATCCGCGTATACGAACAGTTGATTCAAACCATTCAGTGATAGTCCCTTTTTGTCCCCTTTAACTTTTAAAATCGCATATTCTAACGCAAAGTTAAACAGTAGTGGGGACAATGCATCGCCTTGTTTCAATCCGTTGCGAATCTTGAAACTATCTGACATATTATCCTATCTGTACTCTGCTTATGGGGTTCGCTGAGACACATCTTCCCTAGTTGAACCATTTTTTTTCGGAGTTGCATATCGTATCAGGATACTGTATAACATTTCCCTTTTGATATAATCGTATCCTTTCTTAAAATGAATGAATAGCTGGTAAACCGTCCCATTGTATTCCCATTTCTTCTCCAAAATTTGTCTCAAGGCGAAAATCTGGTCCAATGTGGATCTATTTCTTCTAAATCCACATTGGTGATCTCCAATTATTTCATCTACGTATACACTTAGGCGTGTTAACAGAATATTACCTAATACCTTGTAACAGGTTGGAGGTAACGAGATTTCGCGATAATTATTACACTCCAATTTATCACCTTTTTTTGTAACTCGGAACTATTATTGAGGTTGTCCATTCCATTGGGAGCTCCTCTTTTCTCCATATAGGACTTATAAATTTATGTAGTTCCTTGATTAGTGTCCCTCTTGCTTTAATTCGGCTGGAATATTGTCTATTCCTAGTGATTTTAATTTTTTTAATTTTTTTTACCGACATTTCGATCTCGATCTCGCTGGGTTCGGGAATCCACGGTTCTGCGGTATGAATTTCAAATTTCTCTGTTTGTTCCCCGTTGTGTACATTAAGAAGTTTGTCGAAATAACTTTTCCACACATCGACAATTTTGGTCGGATCTGCCTGAAGATCTCCACGTTCATTTCTAATCATTCCTAACCTCGGCTGGTAACCTTTTCTTAACGCGTTTACCCCCTTGTATAGATCTCGTATGTTATTTGTCTTGCCGTTTTCCTCAATGTCCTGAATCTTCTACGTCAGTGCTTTAACTATGATAATTTATCTCCTATCAGGTTGATTAGCACTTTTAAATTATAGTTTTTCTTAACATACCGGTTACGAAATAAGATCACTGATCTTATTTTAAACGGGTATGCTCTCATTTTAATTCAAATAAACATACCCATTTCTCAGTTCTAAGAAAATTAATTCTCGGTTGACATATAAGAATATGGTTATTAATTTTAAGAGACAATTTTTTTACTGTGCAGTATGTACATTGTAAATAATTTGTGCATATTTTCCCGAAATTTAGTTTCCTGCACGAAAAGAGTATAATGTCTACAAGAAATCGTATAGCGTTTCCTGAAACGAATTTCTATGCACTTGTTGTACACTTTCTCCTTATAACACGTTTTTGAACATATTTTGTTCCTAATATGTTCTGGTAGCATCATACTTACTCAGTTACACATAAAATGTGACGTATTGTTTTTGTCCTCGGTGGCTGTTCCTTACGGTATCACCAAGATTACACAGGATCAATCCCCGCTGAAACCAAACAGTTTTAATCGCTCCTATCCTGTCAGAACCCCTGATTAATATTCAAATATAAAAGAGTCCAAGTATTCCGTCAGTCATTTTGGACTCAACTTATATTTTCACATGGAAATAGGTGCAAGTGACATATCCAATACATCTTAAATTTTCTCAGGAAGTCACTGATGCAATTATGTTTTCCGTATCTTCAATCGTTCTCAAGTTATTACAAGTTAATTATAAAGATATCGTTTTTATTTCTATAGTACTTGTGACAATGGACCAACATTGCCAACTATAAGATGAGAACGTTCCGGTTATTACCAGGCATGGTAGTAACTGCAAAAATAGGAATAATGTATTGCAATACACGAAATTAAGTTAGAATTTTGCGAGAAACGCAATTACGTATAGCTGATGTTAAATTTATGTTCTGTTAAATCTTTAGAAATTATATACACCATATGTGTATCACCTGATACACTTCATTAGGGAAATCAAGTAGCTTTTCAATTATTTCGTTGCTTTTAGATACAATTACGAAACGTAGGAGCTTATCCTATTTCTTTTCACGTTGAAAACTGTCAACTATAGAAGTTTCATCCAAATCTGCGGGTGTGACTTCGGGGATTTTCCTTCTAAGAAAACACTCATGTTACTAAGTATAAAAGTATTTCCACTATGCGTTAGTATAGAAAAAAAAGTACTGAAGGCATCACGTAGTATTATAAATGACACAATTTTCGCTGCAAAAATTACGGACACTATGTAGAGAAAGCGAAAACGAGTTAGAAAAAAAAAAGAAATGTTTAAATATTTGTTTTCATTACACATCACCTTTAACACTCACACCATGTGCTTGACCTGAACGCGTATTTATCTAAATAGTACCCGGGACTTCCCTCTCTTTCACTCGTCGATTTGTAGTGATTCTTAAGTATCTCATCATAGGCTAAAATATTTTGTTGCGGTGGAAGTGCTGTTAAGTGAACAGCAATATTCGTGAATTTAATTTATTTAGTGTCCATATAGAAACTTCCATGATATATAAACATGCATATAAATTAGTAAAAATATTTCCGTCGCAATTGCTACCATACGAGAAAGTTACCCCAATACATAACACTACAAAGATAAATTTAAGTCAAGCCTAAGATATGAGTTAGTCAGGGTAACAAATCCTTTCAGGGACACAATTGAATTTCATGCTTATAAATATTACTATTATTATCTTTTAAAATCAATTATGATCGTAATATTGCTATTAATTCACGGTACATATATATGTGTGGTATATTGACTCGATGAGTTTAAGAAATATCAAAACTTAGATATTTAAAGATACCAGAATATACAAGAAGTTCAATCTCATTGTCCAAGAAATTCTTGGTATGGAGCAGTCGGATCAAAAAATTGGTCGGCTGCTCTAAAATGTTTAATACTACGCTGTAGCATTGTATTCGTTCATCGTAATAGTGAAGAATCCCAAGAAAAATCATTAATTTGGATACTGTATTTATTATACGTAGTAACCTGAACTTGGGAGCTTGCGACCTTTGTCTCCCTCATCCCATTTGTAAAGTAAACTGTATTGCATCTAGCAGCAATATTCAAGGCGGGGGGGGGGGGGATTCCGTGTGGACCTAAGATCTAATACGATAACAGATAGTAGTATTTACGGGAATCGAATCCGTTACCATAAGTGGTGCCCCGGGAAGAGATACGGAGCCCATAACGTAATAACACCATCACTGGGGAGTCTGCCAGAAACTCTGCATTGAGTGTGACTCGTAAAATATATCCAAAGGCTTATTCAAACGATAATCAACATGCACGGCAGTGCATGAGCCAAGTTCTTCACGTCAGAAAACGTCAGCACTGCCAGAAGCATGTTATACAGGAACAAGAGTTTATGGCAAAATCGACGATTTGGGGGCCCCGTAAGAAAAAAGATGTTAAAGATAGGAATATGAGCTTTTGCCGTTAAGGAGATATGGTAAATATGTGCAGATGTACAAAATTTCATATTCGTATCTCAAACTATGTTCTAGTTGTGGACCCGTGAAATTGCACATTTTAGGCTAACTGACTCACTCACTCACTCACTCACTCACTGACTGACTCACTCATCATATTGTTTAGGGTGTTTGGAGTAAGCTAGAAACATGAAATTTGGTATGAAGGTAGAGGATGATAAGTAGATAAAGGAAAAATTCCGACATTTTGAAAAGGTCGCCATCTTGGATTCAAAATGGCTGCCAAACCTAAAATTTCAAAGAATACAGAGCCTAAACGATTAAAGATAGAACAGTGAAATTTGGTATGAAACTACATCATTGATAGCAAATTAAGAAAACTTTTTAAAAATTTGAAAAAGTCGCTATTTTGGATTCAAAATGGCCGCCAACCCTAAAACTTTAAAGAATACACAGCCTAAACGGCTGCCGCTAGAATAATGAAATTTAGTTTGACAGTACAACATTATTAGTAGATTATGAAAATATTACAAAATATCTCTAAAGACGCCATCTTGGATCCAAAATGGCGGGCGTCATAAATCCATTTTCCAACTGCTTGAGCCAGAGATACGAAATTTGGCATAATGATGTATTATCAAGAGTAGTTTAGGAAAACATAACAACGTTTTAAAAAATTCACCATCTTTGATTCAAAATGGCAGCTGAAATACCACTTTTCACATCGTTCGAGATAGAGAAATGAAATTTGGTATGACAGTGTATCATCACAAGTATGTCACGAAAATATATGAAAACGTTAAAAATGTGTCCATCTTTTATCCAAAATGTCCGCCTAAGCCCCACTTTATAACGACTGAAGCTAGAGAAACGAAATTTGGTATGAAGGTGTACCATTACGAGTAGGTTAGAATAAATTGGGCTCGTCTCCCCTACTAGGGTACAGTTCCCAGCTGGAGCCTGATTGCGATAAAGGGGTGCGCCCCAGTGAGGCCATCTTGGAATTCTGGGGCCAGCGCCCCAATGAGGCGAAGCGAGTATATACATTACACAAGTGTAAAAAGCTGCGAAATACGAGCAAAAGCACCAGGGGTGCAAACTGTCCAGTCAACTCCTTCAACCTTAAAAAGTGGTGAAATGGAATATGGATGAGCCTAGTTCCTCG
>JAGDQP010000242.1:112422-185385 GCA_022664845.1 Lepisma saccharinum
AAGTTCCTTTGTTCCTGTTACATGCTGTCACCAAGGAACTTGGCTCATCCGTTTCCCATTTCACACCTTTTTAGGGCTAAAGAACTTGGCTCCACTTTTTGCACCTCTGGTGTTTTTGTTCGGATTATAAATTACTACATGTCCATTTCGCGTCCTTATTTCAGATTTCTACACTGTTTCTTTCTTATCTGGTGTGACAGGGAAACTTTAATTGGCAAATGTTCTGCAGCATCTGAACTTAGGAGGCAGGGATTCTGTCTACCTCCAATGTGGGTATCATCCCTTCAAATTTTTTCACACACCCCAACTTTAATAACAGAATTTTTCATTTTCTATAAATGTATTTACATATTTGTTCATTATTAAATTTCGTTCAGATCATTAATACTATAAAAACAATCTTTCCAAACATAAAATTATCAACGTAGTTTACCATAACTGAGATATTCCAGAAAAATAGGTTGGCTCGAAATAAATTACAGTAGTTGTCATTTGTTCCGGAAGCGCACACAGTTTTGGAAACATTATGTATTAATCTCTCTCTATATTGAGTCTTGTTAAGGTTTGATGAAATAATAGGAAATGTTTTCATTTTCTGTGTATTTAATTTATGTTAATGGTCAATTTAGACAACATTGGTCTATGACCCTGAAAAACTTGTGGTGGGGCATCTGTCGGCGAGCAGATCTTTAGTCAAATATTAGGAGATTTTCTACGCAGTAAACGTAAGCTGTCCAATCTGTACTTAATATTGCCTATTGAAGGTAAAGGAAAATGTATAACACTTCACCCAAGATCAGTGGCGTCATTTCAGTATTTGCTTAGGGGGAGGGGGGGTAGCAAGATCATTTAGGATATGATATCTCGCTTAACGCTTACTTCATACTCTGCATATGCGTAATCAATGATTCCACCAGACCTCCCTTGTGAGGTGCGTCACAACACAAATTCTCGAAAGCACCCCGAAGTTTAAAAAAAAATACGACCAAAAATTGACAGAAAACGTGCAAAACTCCACTTACACACTCTCCCAATTTTTACTTTACACCCCACAAAACTGAAAATTCTGGTGGAATCCCTGTACGTAATTCACAAACATCTCTACGCTGTTTACATAATATAGCTAAAACAGTAACACTTATATCTGATATTAAAAATAGTAACATTTTAATTGTCAACTTTTTGAAAAGTGTTATTTAAGCAGATGAAAAGCGCTAATGTATCTTGGCTTTATTTTAGCAATCATTAATAAGATCGTCCACAGAAATTTTCTTAACCTCTTTCCGCTCCACAGCAAAATCATCAACGAGGCGAGTCGGTCATCGGAAATTGATGACCGAAAGTAATCTTTCATTCTTTTTAGAACAGAAAAAATATTCGTTAGAGGCAGTGGTGATCGGCAGTGACAAAAATTTCCAATGACAAGATAAGAATAAATAGTCAATTAAAGCAGCCTTCTATACTGTGGACATATCATATTGAGCTCAGTGTCTTCAGGTGGACACCACTAAACAATCTGGATTCAACTTCGGCTAGAGACAGAAATGTTATATCCACTGGTACTGAGGCAGGCTAGTAAAAGTAAGAGATTCAGTAATTAAAGTATTATCGAAATAAGAAAAACAGCTTCGTCCTCTGGGAAACAAAACTCCACAAGAACTCAACCAACTAACTCACGACATTTTTCCTCATTATGTCACAGGCAAAGTAAACATTATGGTGGGAAAGCTCTTATAATTGTGTCAGTCCACAAGTTAAATAAAAATTGGATCTCCACATCGAAATATGCACAAAAAAATCTACATTGAACCCACAAACTGGGGAAATCAGAGCAAAGACAATGGCACTGGACTTCCTTTTAATAAAAAACTTTCAGTTCTCAGGGAGAGGGAAGACAAAATTTATGAACAAAAAATGTAACATGCAAGGGCTCCCTTAAAGCCACCGCACCTTTTCAGGAAAACCGGAACTTGTTAGACAAACAAAATTCGACTTCCAAAACACATAATACCCCACACTAACTCACCTTCAGAAGTTAAATATTCTCAAACCTAAACAAAAAATATAACTTAAACTTCTCTTAAAATTGATATAAAGAAAACGTTCTTGGTAATTTTGACTGGGCAACATATAAGCTTTGGGGGCCCTAAGATATGAAACAAAGACTGCCCACCAATATATATATATCCAGTCAAATCAATATATATGCATCCAGTTAGAAATATAAAGACGGATAGAGTTAAAATTGACCCGAAAGGATCAACCGCATAGGCAGTGCACTGCCAATATTGATAAAAAATTACTCCTTGCTATGCTTAGCACAAAAACAAACAGACAATACTCCAAACGAAAAGAATAGATATTATAAAAATATAATCAAGATTTCTCTATGTATAGGACTTAGACGACGCAAATTTTCCTGTCCTCTTGTAATTCTGCAACCCAAACTCAGCCATATCCCGAGCCAAACGACTCAGAAATGTAGAGAAAAGAAAACCTCAAAATAGGCCTACTAACTCTCATATTATAATTCTCAAAAGCACATTCTGGAAAAACACACTGCTGTGGTTTACGCTGCTACTTACTGCACGCAATCAAACGTAACAAGTGCGTTAAAATTAACAAGACACCGAGACAAACCCAAAGGAAAAGTGAAACAAATTAATTATTTTAAAAATTGCAAAAGCTAGACATTCTCAAGAGTTTTATGCAGACTAAATGATTTTAAGAATTCCATTTTTTTACTTACAATGTACTGTTCCTCTTGTATTAAAAAATAACGTTCTTAGAGATATTCAATTTCTATTTAATTTTAAATTATTTTACCATTTTATTAAAAAAAATATTTGTGTTCTCGCTTCGCGGTACGAGGCAGATAAGAAGTTTTGTGGCCTACTATAGTGTGCCAGTGAAAACCCTTTGAGAATTACTACCATGATAAGTCGAGTTTATGTTGAACAGGCACCGCACAGGGTTTCTCCGCGATCCTATTGTAACTCCATGAAGACGTAATGCAGAATTATTCTTGAGCATGAAAGGAAAAGAGTATATAGATATAAACTTCTTTACAGAAGAGGAAGATAAACGCCCGACATAAAAAAATCACTTTAATTAAAAATAAAAACTCTTCTTAAAATCTTTTTCTCACTTTCGATTTTTAAGATCGGCGCTAAATTAATTACTATAACAAACAATTAATTAACCCACATTGCTTAGCGCGTTACGAGCGAGTTGTTTTAGTTATAAATTGTGTTCCGAACTCCTCCAATAAATCGAAATTGAAGAAATAATAGCATTTTTCATCACATTTCAGTGTGTTGGTTTGACTTGTCTTTTCTGAGTAGTTTAATTACGTTTTTGTGGGGGGGATTGTTCCCCCTGCCTTCCATAAGTGACGCCTCTGCCCAAGATGGTTGTTATGACAATAGTTCGAATCGGTGCTTCTAATTTGATCCACAGTTATCGTTCACTCCTTATAACAATGGAGATGATAGTCACAAAGACAGTAATAATAATAATTGAAACGGTATTGGAAATCAAGCATACTTCAGTCTTGCTGATATCTATCTATCTGTGAGTTTTTGAGAGTTTTCTTTCAATTTCAGCAGGTGCGTAATGGTACATTGACAAAGATCCTACCTGGTCCTGTTGGAGTCCGTATCTGAAAAAAGGTGGTCGCCGAGAAATGTCGACTCTTATGCTTAGGCTGCAGTTGACATTTCTACCGATAACTGTAAGTTAATTTAAAACACTTGCTTATTACATGGAAATTATTAATTCATTATTATTATTTCCTACCCGGACAACTAAGAAATACGCTCGGATAGGGCGTTCAAACCGCGAATTATGGACACAATATTTGATTACTTGTATAATTCGAACATTGAAACATACAGCCAAAAGCCATATTAGAGTATTTGCATTGAAACTAAGAATAACCTTGAAAAGATTATTTGCTCTAACGTCTGTATCTAACTAAATATATGCCTTACTGAACTCCCAAGTACTCCACAGTAAGAAACATTGGCCATTGGATTATATCGTTCGCAAGATGAAGCCAGTTGTCATCTATCTCTCGAAGATCCTTCTAATATTGCAATCCCAACGTTGCCTCAGTCTTTCCAAGGGCCTTTTTCTCACCGGTTTCCCAACCACGTACATGATAATATATATATGAAATACAGAGTACATCTGATCTTAACTAAACTTGGTATATTGGAAGCCTTTGTCTTCAGTAGTAACCATGTGAAGTAGTATGATGCAAGCCTTTACTGTTCACGAGTTATGAGGGTCCAAAGTTGGGATTTGGACTTCTACATTTTTTTAATCCTGAATTTTCGATAAAAGAACTTAAAAAGTCAATAGAAGAGCGATTAGTTTGGTTAAATACCACCTCGTTCCCCCATGCGAGCTACATGACCTGCCCATCTTAGCCGTTGTGTTTTCATTTTTCTTATAATATCGGGTAAATTATACAGTAGGTGGAGTTCTTCATTGTGCAGTCTCCTCCATTCTCTGATCATCTCGTCCCGTTTCAGTCCGCATATCTTTCTCCAAACCTTATTTTCAAACATATAAGATTTTTAAAAAAATGTTTCATATTTCATTTCTGGTATGGCTATTGCATATACTTTACAAAGATTTGTGTAAGATGCATGTAAGTGGTATTCTAATTCTGTGGGCACCTATCGACGATTAAACAAAATAGACCTATTTATAGGAATGAATCTAACAATTTGATTTACCTTAACTGTACCGACCGTAAATGCAATCAATTTAAATTTACTTAAACTCAGACCTTGTGATGTAACATTTTGGACATTAATCTCAAACTATTCGATAAATAACATAGAAATTTGAACACTTAACGTTTCATGACCTGAAGGAAATTAAACAAACTTTCCATAACATTATTTTCTCGAACTCATAATATATTTATTTTCACAATATTTTTGAAAAGGTATGTAAAAAGTTTGAATAGGTCTCTACAAAATTATTGCCTAAGGCTTTTAAAAGAGAAATACGTCGTTCTCAAAGGCAAAAAATATAAATATATATAGAAAAATTAACTCTTCTTTTGGGTGGGACGTTTTATTTTTAAAATCGTGAATAGAAACAAAATTCAATTTGTGACAAAGAATATTTGTATTACTAACAGCATCAATATTTCATTTTATTTTCCATAACAAAGGAAACGCAAAAAATGCGTGTATTGCAGACACTAAAATAAATTAAAGAGCGGTCAGATATGCAAAGACCTTGTTTATGTGGCTGTAGAGATTCTGTGCGTTATATTACATGTGCATAAACACTTTTATGGAAATCGAGTCTCTCCCTCTTTATATCTCCCTTTCTCTCCCTCTCTCTCTTTCTCTCTCATTTTTCTATCATTCTTATGTTCTCTTCGTACTTCTTTTTCTTCTGATTTTATGCTTTGTTTGTATCTTCTCAATTTCCTCTACAAATGGAGCATTTGGACTTTACTCCAGCTAGTTAATAAGTTTCTAGGCTATTCAAGTTGTTATTGTGTTTTCCATGTTTTGTGCTTTTTTTTCATCGATTTGTTTATAATGGATGCAAAATATCACGAAGGTTTAGCTCCCAACCAATCATAAAGGAAAGAGATTAGCTTTCTGTTTCAAGTCGTCTGCTACAGGTCACTTAACATTGGACGATTCACTGGCGTTTTGTTTTGCAACGAGGAGTCACTGCATCTCGCGTTCACGAAAGTTAACATTGTTGTCCGTATTACGCGTGATTTATGGTCTTTTTATTTCGTATAATGCAAAAAAAAAAAATCTAACCTGACTATACCCTAGCTATTTCCGCGTAGCATGTAAAATGTTGAGAACACATATTACAAACATAACACAATCTAAGCTGACTGTTCTTAACTAGTCCCGTGAATTGTGTAGAATGTTGACAGTTGGAAAGGGAACAATGTAAGAGGCAATCACATTCCATTTTGAAATCCACCATATTGGATGGAGAATTTTTTTTGAAATGGCGTATGTGTCATGTGGTATATCGATTGACACGAGAATATTCCACAAAAGTCATGACATGTGTCAGAATTGACCTAAGTGTTACGGTGTCGGAGTAAGCTCTACTGAAATTTTAAGTACGTGTTTTCATTTATCTAGCTGCATCTTAACTCCGACACCGTAACACTCAGGTCAATTCTGACACATGTCATGACTTTTGTGGAATATTCTCGTGTCAATCGATATTTCACTCGTTGCACTTGTCATTTTAAATGAAGTTAATTCCATCCAAAATGGTGGATTTTAAGACGGCCGGCCACATTAATACCGTACTCCAAAATGTATCCCCTCCTAACCATTCCACATTTGAGTACTACGATTCTTCGTTTCCTTAAAGGTTTGTCAACTACAAGGTTGAACTGCGACTTTTGATTCATTCTGTACTTACAAATATCCATGCTGGTTATGGCAAAATGGTGGATGATAGCGACAAACAGTGGTAATTTTTTAACTTAGTACCCCCAAAATCAATATATTTCGTACTCAATTTAAAAACAAAATCTTGACCCTTTATTTTGTCGAACAGTGTTATATGTATGTATAGTAAAAAAAATATAGTTCGTTGAAACTAAGAAGGTATAAACATCATAATCTCATCAAGAATCGAACTGAGTCTGTATGGTCATCGATCTAACGCTCTGTGTAATACAGCAAGCCGAGAGTTCTCCGCAAATACAGTTTGGCAATGCTTTAGTACAACGCTATCATATGTTTCTAGTTGTTCTAACATGAACCTAGCGGTTCTGTAGGTTATGGTTGGCAGATGCTAGTGACGATTTTCTACCAGTACGTTGTTAAACTGTATAACACTGAACATCTACACTTTTTTCAACACTGATAATCTACTAATAGTGTCAACAATAACAACAATAGGAGACAATAAAAATAACAATAAAAAACAAGTTCAAATAATATAGTTTAGGTAGACACATGGGCGCCCATCTTGTGGTTTTCAGAGGGGGGCAAGAATAAAGTGACAGTTTTTCTATGATTTACTAAAAGTTATCAACAAGATAACCACTATAATATTTACTAAATTAAGGGCACAAAAAGAACCATGTCATAAAGTACATTAAACCTACCTTAAAGTATACTGGAAGTTGATTGGAAATGCGTAAAAGAGAATAATAAGGTTAATGACTTCGTTAGTAAACTTTAAGATATTATTTATGAAATAATTATCAAATGTGTACCCCTGCAAAAAAAATTATGTCCCAAAGTATCTGTCCTGGTTTACTAAAGACGTTATTAGGAAGCTTAATGTTAAAACAATTTATCATATAAAGTCTATCATACAAAATTGAAAATTCAAAGCCCTGCTATCAGGAATTTGTTCGATTCCGTAGGGAAGTCAAGAAAGACATAAAAATAACCTATAAGACCTTTATATCAAATTCTGAAAATAATATCAATGATGATCCAGATTAACTGTGGAAATTTATTAAAAACAAAACAAAAATTTCCCCCAAAATATATTAAAATTTCAAGGTCAGATTTGTGTAACAATGAAGAAATAACTAATACGTTTGCACAGTACTTTCAATCAGTATTTGTATCCTCTTCTTAACCGTTCAGTAATTTTGATAGCAAATCTGAATACTGTCTGTTTCTCAAATAAATTTTAACGAAATAGGAAAGGCTGTCAAGAATCTAAAATCCAAAACGACAATTAGTTCTGATGGTATACCCTCGTATATAGTGAAAGGATGTATTGATACATTTTAAATATACCCTATTGATTGCGTTCAACTTGGCACTAAAACATACATTTTACTTAACAAATGGAAATCTGCTTTAGTTTGTCCTATACCTAAAACAAACAACAGACGAGAAATTACCAACCACAGGCCTATAGCAATCTTACCAATCTTTGCAAAATTCTCTGAAATGATTGTATATCAACGAATTATTAACCATTTGAAGGCAGTTATCTCAACTGAACAACATGGCATTGTTTCACAAAAATCCACAGTAACGAACCTTACAATTGTTACAGATTTTATTGAAAACTCATTAAACAAACGAAGGCAAGTCGATGCAATTTATATTGACTTTGACAGGGCATTTGACAGACTTAATCACAATGTATTACTAGGTAAATTAAATCATCATCACTTCTCTCTATCTTTGATTAGGTTCATGTGCTCTTATGTAACTAATCGCAGACGGACTGTTCTATTTAAGGAACACAAATCTGACGAATATACAGCACTGTCATGAGTCCCGCAAGGCTCGAATCTTGGACCGTTGTTATTCCTCTTGTTCATTAATGACCTACCGCAATTCTTACCAAATAATGACAAAGTGCTATTTGCGGATGACTCAAATATATGCTAAAATTAATTCCATGAAGATGCCATAAAACTACAGCATAGTTTAGGCAACTGTACTAACTGGTGCGTTATCAATCAGCTTGCAATTAATACGAAATTTTATCATTCAGTACAAATAAAACGATTTCTACATTTAATTGTTAAAATCATAAGTAGACCCGACGTAGATAAAAAATCTTGGTGTCACGTTTGATATGAAACAAACGTTTGACAGTCACATAAAAACTATTACAAATGAAGCTTTTAAAATTCTAGCATTTGTAATAAGAATGGGAAGAAAATTTAACAAGGATTCTACATTAAAGAAAATGTACTATGCTTATGTTCATTAGAGCAAAGACGTCGCATTTCTGATCTATTATTTCTTAGGAAAATAATTCAAAATGGTTTTGACTGCACAAACTTGGTATCATTGTTACCGTTTCGTATCCCGTCATGAAAAACTAGAGTAGACAACACTGGTCTCTTCCACTGCAAAAAGGAATGGACAATATAATGATGAAATCACCAATCTGGAGAATATGTAACTACCTACAATGAAATGTGTAGAACTTCCATCGAATTGGATATATGTGATCTGTCTTCGTCTTCGAACGCATTTAGAAATACTGTAAAAAAATGTCTGTAAATGAGCATTTTAAATATCGACACTCTAATTGTTTCACAAAGCTTGTTGTGTTGACAAGAGCGCCCCCCCTTGCCCCCCCCATATGGGCGCCCTTGGGTAGACATAATGACATCGCACTGAAACTAGCATCAGTTATTTCAAATGAAGACAGCTAACTGAAAAAAGATAATATAATTACAGAGTAACAAGGTTAAATACATGGTCACACTAACCTTACATACAGAATCAGTTTTTTTTTTCTCTAGCTATCTTCAGTAAAGCGCTAACGTGCATTCAGAAAATGGAGAATGCTAATAAAAAGGAAAGAATCTACCGCTTTCAGAGTCATGTGATTAAAACAAAAATTGCTGAACCTAAAGAGTGTCTCTCCTTCTGTATGTCTTCTTAGTTAATAAGTTAGCCATCGATACAGACATGAAGATAAACGACTCAAGTTAAATTAGAAGGAGATTACCAATTATTTTGCATCATCAAAAACAAAAAGTATCAAGTGTCAACAAAATGTGCTGGAAAGGCATTTTTGTTGCTACAAAGGCACGTTGATTTAGGTTCTGCTGCTGGCAAATTTGGATGAAATTTCCCACGGTTTCCATAAGATTTATCAGACGAATGCCGGTGTGGTTCCTAATCAAAGGGTCTAGCAACTATCGACCGCTTCCTTGTTCCCAGAAGAAGGCTCGCTAAGGGATATCATTCCTCTGAGTTGTGTCAGGTTTAGGCCATAGATGGATTTACGAATTATACAATTCAACTTATGTAATTTAGTTTAAGTTTAATAGAACATTAGTTCATAAATCATGGGTAACTAAAAATTGTATTATAAGATTCAACAAATGCTGAAAATAAAATCTGCTTCTAGCATGTTTCTTGCTATGTGAAAATTTAGATAATGTTCTGTATTTTCCGAAATAAATATTAACCTGATTTGATGTGTGTTTCAAAATAGCATGTTCCTGGTACATTTACACTTTTAGAAAAACTATTATAGCAGTGGCTTTAATTTTGTTTAATTTATAAAAGTTAAAACTATATTTTGGATTTTTAGAACCAGCACTGTCCCCCCCCCCCCACTGCTGAACCAAAGTCCATGTTTTCACGCTGCACAATGCGAATTGTGCAATAAGAAATGGACTGAAAATATAAAAATATTTCAAAAGAACCATGGATACTACATTCTAAAATTACTTCTTTTTCTTTTATTATATCGATATATTTAGTAATCGTATTCATTTTATTATGTATTCATTTAATACCAATTCATTTATATATATAAAGAATATAATTAAATCTTTTAGACTAAAGAGTGGCATTTGTAAGGATATCGTGTTTTTATTCCAACTAATTTTTGCTGTCAATACTAGTTAAAAAGAAACCTAGATTCATTTCAAATATTTACACAGAGACAACTGTATTCAACTGTATTAAAAGAACTAATACAATTTTGTATTTTCACATTTCATTCCTTTCAGACGTATAATTAATCTCTAAAGCTATCATACCTAGTTATTATGTTTGACTGTTTTCAATATAACTAGTATTTTTATTAATGTTTTTCATAATATTTAAGTCATGGAATTTTGTTTACATGTTATAATACACCTTTTAGATTCATTAATGACTTTTTTTTCATTTTGTAAATTAGCAAATAGAGAGCTCTTCATTTCAAAGTTCAAAACAAACCTTCTAACTGTTACAACAAATATCCCCCATTAGCTTTTTGTCAATTTGCTTGAATTGGAATAAATATATTCATATCGGAATAATGAATATAAACAAAAATATTAATACCGCGAACTGAGGATAAAATAACAGAAAAAAAACTGTTAATTAACGTAATGATGTGGCCTACAGCTGTTGATATTATTAAAAAATTCAATGGTTCTGTTTGAAACAGTTAGGAAATATTTGATTTAGATTTATTCTGTGTTACTGCTGTAATACATGAATTAATGCTTTTAATATGACAAGCAAAGCCAGATACAATTCCATCAGTGTTTCAAATTTACATTTATAGTCAAACAGGACAAGTTGTAATATTCCAAAAGTTCCTAGGGGTATGTGCGAAGCTATTTTCCAATCTAGTCAATAAAATAAAACATGTAGTGATACAGATTTGCCTCTGGTCTATTTTTTGGTAGGGGGAAGAGTGAATTAGGTATATGTGAAAAGAGAAACTTTTTTGACAATTTATCTTTTATTTATCAAACTCTAAAACACAACTTAATATCAGTTTAAATTGAATAGACCACAATAGTTAACACAACAATGAAATATCTCGGAAGGAATCGACTCTTGCCTTATTGAACGTATAACCCTTACATCTGCCTGATGCGACCGACCAAAACTAAGGGAAACTTATAATCCCGATGAGCGATCGTTGGAACTAGCCCACCCCCTTTCGAATGCAAGGCCTACGTTCTGCGGAGAACTACTACGTTCGTTAAAAAAACACGTGATTTTCGTGTATATTCGTTTCAACAGAACTCGAACTTCCAGCTCTGTTTAGAGAGTATACATATACATTTTTCTTATTATTAAATTTCAAAAATCTGTTGCTCTTTATTTTCTCCTGGAACCAGCCATATTGTCAATTTTTATGGTGCAGTTGCAACGCTGCATGAGACAATGATGAGAAACGAATAAATGAAGTATCCCGCGGCGTTATTGCTATATTTTCTTGAATTGTATGGGTCTACCAAATGTTTTTGGTAGATGTCCATGCGCGTTTGTTTATGCAACACTGTGAGTTGTTTTTGGACCCATCTTGCACAGACTTTGTGAAACCCAAGTCTGTTGTGGATGATTTCGTAGGCAGAACCATGACTCATTTGCAGACGATGTGCAACTTCATCAATAATCACTCGTCTGTCTAACAGAACCATGTCACGTGCAAGCTCAATATTGTCATCATTTGTGGCCGTAGATGGTCGTCCGGCTCCTTCCTCATGCGTAACACTTGTGCGACCATTTTTGAATTTTTCAATCCATTCGTAGACACTCCGCTGTGGCAAGACACTGTTCCCGTATTGTGCCGAAAGTCTTTGATGGAGTTTGACCCCTGATACACCTTCCGACCACAAAAACCGGATCACTGCTCGTTGTTCCTCTTTGGTGCAAACTTCTAATGGAGCGGCCATGATCTATCTGAAACAAAAGGAAGACAAACGGAGGAATTAGGATCAAACTTTCATAGCAGGACCGCAACATCATAACAATAAAATAAACTAGGACAGAATTCAGTATGAACAATGTAAGAAAAGTTATAGCTACATTGCGGATAATTTTTTACTTACCCTCGTATATTGGTATTTTTGATACGTCATTATTAACCGTTATTGAAGAGACATGTGTCTTTATCTACTTTTCCTGGACTTGAACTCGTACACGATTTCTGAATAATCCAGAAATAATAATTTTTTGTTTATTTTACGTTATGAATCTTATATTTTGTATTAACTGTATTGTTTCGACTTATCCGTCGCCATCCTTAGCGATGTTATGAATCGAATTTGAAATTAGCGATTGTTACCTTCCAAGCCTGATTTAGATTTGCCATATTGTTTGATTTTTTTTTATTGTTGCATTGTTATTTAAATCGCTTCCTTTACAAACGTTCTCTCCGTATTACATTTACTGCATTGTAGCTGGTACTCGTCAATTCTTCCTATCTGACCAATGTACAACTTCCAACAATTACAATTGATTTTGTATACACCCGGAACTATATATAGGAGGTCATCTTTGACTGGTCGTAGTTTGCTTTTGGTTTTCGCCGGTTGTAATACTAAGAGTCAGTTCTACAATCGACCGCTAAATTTCTAGTTAGCGCTAAGTTGAGGCCAACTCTCATTTTGCGTACTCTCATTGGTCAAAATCAGACTTGGCCTCAAATTAGCGCTGACTAGAAGTTTAGCGGTCGATTGTAGAACTGACCCTAAAATTGTATGGGATCACAATCGTTATATAGACCATCGGCGAAAACTAAAAGCAAGCGAGTGACGTGTCAAATGTTGTTCCTATATAAAGTTTCAGGTGTATACAACATCAACTGTAATTATGGGAAGTTGTTCCATCAGTCAGATCGGAAGAACAGTCGAAAGTAGAATTCAAGAGTATCAGCTACAGTGTAAGTGTAATACGGAGAAATAACCGTTGGCAGAATATCAATACAGATGTGAAGAACCTATTCATTTCAATGATACTGAGGTGTTGAATAAAAACAGTGATTATTTCCCAAGGAAGCAATTCAAACAACAATACATGAATAAACATTCAACCAAGATGACAATTACAAATTAAATCAGATTTGAAAACCAACAATCGCCAATTTCAAACTTCATTCATAACGCCTGGCAGAATGTCGACAGATAAGTCGATAAAACAATTGTAAGACGTAATAAAAAAATAAAAGATATATGACCTAAAACAAATAATCATTCACTATGGAAAATCGTCATGAAAGCTTGAAATTTCATTTAAATCCATGAGTAAATTAATGTCGTTCCCTGCAGACAAAACTGCTAGTCCCAACAATAGTTCTGACACCTTTGTTGTTCGGGGTTGACTTCAGTATTGACCTAGCGTTAGGAATTAAAAAATAATAATTCTCAACTAAATAGAAACAAATAATTACACCTCGCCTACTTCTTTCAAGTGACATATAGAAGGTCTGTCTGAAAAGTATCCGACCATAGGTCAGCAAAATAAAACTACACACCTGATGTTCTTCAATTCCTAACTCTCTTTGAAATAGGAACCTTCAGCTTCCACACAGTTAACCCGATGATCTTGCCATAGGTGGAAACATGCTTGGAATGACTCTTTTCAAACTACTGTCCACACTGCTATCGCGTTGTGCATGATGTCCTCTCGGATGTTGAAGCATGTACCTTTAGGAAAACTCTAGAAGCTACAAGGAGAATTAGCAATCGACAGGAATGCCTTTGCGTCCTACAAAAGGTGCGAGGAATGGACCAGGTCGTTATCTTGAAGCAGGTGCCACTTTTGTAAAGCCCACAAGGTTGGTCTCTTGCAACATACTCCATAACATAGGGAACGGTTAACATCAAGATAGTACTTCTTCGTAACTGTTCGTGCTTCTGGTACATATGTTTAAAGCACAATGTTATGGCATTTAAAGAACATAATCAGCATCCGGCGGGGTTGGATGGTTCCACGGTTTCCTTTGAACTAATCGTACCACTGTTTTATGTATGTACTCTTCATGGGATCGTTGCCTTAAGCTTATTGAATCTTGCGTATTGTTTCTGCTTGTCTATCTCCAAGTTTCATGTAAAACGTGATACGGTATCGTTGTTGTACACGTTCTGTCATTTTTCCCAATTGGAACTGAGTGTGTGCAGTGTTGCAATCCAATGTTCACTACTTTCGTCAGAAAAGAAATAAGGTAGGATACTTTTTAGACAGGTATTGTATGTTTCACTCGCAAGTCCTTGTAATTCTTCAAAAAAGTTCGTAACAATCGAAAAATCAATATTTACTAACTTACAAAACTTTTTCAAATCTTTGACAAGGTTATAAAATTGTTCCATTGTATCGCTACTGGTAGTATTCATTATAATTAATAACTTCGACTATGTCTCTGTTGTTTCTGACCGTTTCTTCCAAATTTTCCTACAAATAATAATTGATTGTATTGTGATGGAATACGTATGATGGATATAACGTGCTATATATCATTTGTATAGCACGTTATAACAACACTAGGCCCCATTTGTTCACTGTGCCTACCCTATGAGATGCCACTAAATTTTAACAAAGAAGACTAGTGAAATTTGACTTTCACACTAACATGAAGATAAAACTCGAATATCGTGAATCGGTTAGAACCAAACTAGACGTTTCATACTATAAAATCCTTCTTGTTGAAACAGCATATCTGTTCTATCATGCACCGTCATTAATAATCTCAGTACTGTTGGTCAGTTATGTAGGGCTACCATACGTCCAGGTGTAGTCGGACAGTCCGGTATTTTTTGTTGTGTCCGGGATCGAGAAAAGTCCGAGGTTTTAGGTTGTTTTATAAGTTATCGATGTTCGGCTCGGCTCAGAATCGCATAGACACCCTAGTTATAAAATATGTTATAAATTATACCAGCTGCAATATAGATTACATTATGGGCTGAATATTAAAAGAATAACACATACTATTATTGTTTTTGTTAGCTTTTAAAATACTGCATATGCTAGGATTTTATGTATACAATTTTCCTTTAAGAAAAATGAATGTTTTAATATGCCTGTAGAATAATTTCTGAGGCAGTCAGACAGAAATAATTTAGTAATTTGCCTGATTTTCGGTACTGGTTACCAAATTATCAATATTTGTATCCGGGGTTAGCTTCTAAAAAATATGGTAGCCCTACAGTTATTATGTCACTAATAATGACAATATTGATACTTTAATATAGTCATATCAGCATATTTTTCTATTCTAAAGGCAGTGTTCGATTTGTAGCGGGGGATAGTTGGGAATTCCCCCTCTGTGCAAAAACATTCTCTGACCCAATATCTCCCAAGTTTAGAAGAAATATCTCACAAGACTGAGCTATGAACGGGTATAAAATACTATATTCTACATTCTGAGAAAATTTATCCCATCTCTGGTAATTCTACAAATCGGGCACAGTCTGGAGGAGAAACTTTAACCAGAAAGGGAAGACAACTATGGAAAGCCTTCATTTTAGATCTCAAAACAAAACATTAAGGAACAAAATGAATCTTTTGATGTGAACGAAAATAATAAATATCAACCAAATAGTACATTTGTTGTTAACGAATTGCCATTTTTATTAAATGTTATTACTCGATGGAATCGTAAGTAAAATTAAATTGTAAAGTTTAATTTAGATTAGAAGTGAACTCTAGAATTTAACGAGTAATTCAGATGAAACTTTTCGGAACGGGAATAAACCGAAGTTCTGATACCGCCCATCGTATTGCAGATGAAACTTTACAATTTCCTTTTACTTATGATTCTAAATAACAACATGTAATGACAATGAAAATTTCTTAGCAACAGATCAACCGTTATTTAATATTTCGGTTACATATATTTTTATTAAAATTTTAAAATTGTAGGAATTCAAAAGATGGCGCATTTATAATCTCACTAAACAGTTTAACATAAAAGTTAATTTCTTCTTCATTATTGTAGACATAGTTACATCAATTTAATCAAATGAAATATTAATCAACACAGGTAGAACAGTTTAAGCTTTGTTAAACATTAAGTTCTTTTATTCAATGTGAACTCCAAACATTAAGTCACTAAAGGGATTTCAGTTAGTATGATTAATATTTTCTTGCATTTAACAATTATTATGGTAAATCTGATTCATGATGAGTGCTTACTTCCAGTGTTTTTTTTTCTTTCATTTTGAAAATACTCTGCCAATAAAGTTTTGTAAAGCAGCCCCAATAATACTTTTGGATGAATATCAAATCAACTACTTGAGATAAAGTTGTTAATTTTGGCTGATAAATTTTAATACCCGTGATGACAGACGTCATAGGCCAGAATTTCAAATGTTTCGTCTATAGCTCTGCAAATTGTGCTCTATAAATCTGATCAAAGATCCTTGAAAATCAGGATTATTCTTACTTCTAGCCTTCTTTCTAGTGTCCCGATAAACTACTTCGAGACACAGAATTGTTCTAGTTTCTTTTCAAGCAGAAAATTATTTTCATCTTTGGGTGTGTTTTGCTGGAAAGAAACATCACTGAGATAAGAATAACTGGAAGAAACGTGTGTTTATCTGAAACGAAAAGAAAAGTAAAGATTAATGAAAATCTTCTCTTGGATCAAATGACAGTTATGAATGAAACGCTGGAGTCTAAGCAAAGGGAGTGGAAACACGAACTGTTGTATGAAGAATTAGATTATTTCTTCTCTGAATGGAAACATCCTGAACAGTATTCTGAATCATACAGTTTTTTTAGATGCGTTCTAGCAATTCCATCTAACAATGTAAATGGTAAAAAGATTTTCTCACACGTGAACATTCAATGGACGAAAGAGAAAAAAGGAATAGAAAACAAAACACTGTTACAAGTGCTGTGTACTTATGTATAATCTTTCGTGAACGAAGGTTTATCAGGCAGTGTCAAAGGACAGAGAACTTATCAAGAAATGTGGTAACAGTGGTACGAGCACAGATTTCAGAACCCGATTCTGCACATACGTTGATCAGTCTGATGTAATTAGAACTATAATAATGAATAATGTACTGTAACCAACTGTTGAAATCTTTCCGTGAAACATGATATACAAAATGTCCTCGGTTGTTCATCTAGAAAGTTTGCTAACCGTATCTATAACTATGACCTGTTTGCCTCTCTGTACTGACTCTCACTGCATACCTCTTGACGCATCTTTAAACTCAGTAAAGTTTGTGATAAGGAAGGTGCTGCCTTCTAACGCCAAAATTCGTAAGTCATTCAGAAATATTTAGTTGGCCTTAAATGACTACATGGCTGTATTTGACTTAAGTACTATAAACTTCACTTCAACATGACATTTAATTGACTAGTTCTGTGAGAACATTAGAACCATTCGATCCCAGGCGCACTTTACAAGAAAAAATCAGAAATCGTTATTTAAAACGCGAGACGAAAAGGAATATTTAGCCAACAACCCCGCCTTTTACCCGGGCGACCTCTCGTACATAATTGACTTAAGGCCATTTAAAGTTAGGTTTAATTTACATTAGAAATAGGCCTAGTAAAACACACGTTAGTGCTTATACTAGAAATATTATTTAGGCCTTTTTCTATTTTTGCCTATTAGTACACACCAACAATCATTTTTAGTCAAGACTACATGCCAGCCGGGTGGCCAAGCGGACTGCGGTGGTAGGCCATCGGCTCGAAGGTCCCGAGTTTGAGTACCGACAGGGCATGGGTGTGGATTTTAACAGCTAAAGGCGAATCGTGACGGGCCGTAGTCTAAAGTTACTTGATTGGCTCATATAAAAATAAAGTGTTAAAGTTTATCAAGGCTACATATAGGACGAGATAATCATCTATACCCCTGCCAATGTGCAACGGGTACTTTTTCTTGAAGTACTCTATACGCATGAAGCCGTAATTTACGTTAGATTTTCATAAATGAGGAACACATACATTTCTTTACCTAACCTGTCTTTTCGGGTTCGCCGGCCACTACCCTGCCATATCCTATCCGGTCTGATACGAAGATGACTAAAGACCTTAAAAATATCGTAACCTGTCTTTTATGACACTACAAACAAGACTTACTACAGACCTTTCTTTAGTTTAGTTCAGAATAGTTCGTGGTGTCCTCAAATTTTGAAACGTTAATTTAACTCATTTCCCGACGCCATACAATGATAAAATTTTGCACAGCGACGTACGAAGTCGGGTGACAATACTACAATGTTCCATTGTTATTTTCACATATTTCCATATATTTATATACTTTCAAAGCATAATTTAATATATATATATATATATTTAATATGGACTTATTTATCCTAAAATAAATACTAGCCTGCAACAATGTTGCGTTTGACGGTTGCAGAACACTTTAGGATTTGGGTCACGAAACATTAGCTTGAGAAAAAGTACCCGAACACCGAAATAACTCGAAAAAATAATTTTAAAACTTTTTTAAGACATACATTTCTTGAGCAATTCGTACTAAAACGTACAAAATAATTTTGTTTACGCATGACTAAAAAGGAAAGCATGGGGCACGCCAATTCAAGAATTTATAAAATGACTGTATATGAGAGCGCGCCTTATGCTTTTCTTTTTATTCATGTATAAACAAAATCATTTTTTTATTGTATTATGTTTTTTTAAGAAAAGTATGTTTTTGAAAAGTTTATTATACGTAGCGAATGATTTCGCCCTTTCGTCCATCCCGAGAGGTTTTTTCGTAACTTTGAACTTGCTAGTTTTTAGGAGCGACGTATTTTTGTGTGAATAAAAATAGTTTGTATTACCTTCTTGTTCAGAATAACTAACGCGCGTCCAACATATAGCCTATAGTAATTTAATGAAAACTTTTCGTTGTAAAAGAAAGGTTAAGCTATTCCTTGTGCAATACGCACGCGAAGTGAACTGCGTATGGGGATGTGGTGGTAGCGCTCCACATAATCTCGACCGACAGTGCGAAGTGAGGTGGGCTGGTCAGTCTCACGCTCGACCGCCTTTACCCTCCCAAGGTGCCCATAAGTTCCAAGGACATTCTGGTACTCACTTTCATTGGAGGGTGAGGGCAGCTCAGAGAGTCAGCAGGGTTGCCAACTCCAAAATATTTAAAAGCCGGATATTTCGATATATTTTAGATTGGAAACAAGACATGCAAATCAGCAAGAATAATAAGTCCACTCACTTAACTATTATCTAAATCCACTTGAGTTAAAACGGCATATGAAATTCAAGGATGTGTATAACGTCATAACAATTAATTGATCATCCCACATATTACAAACAAGAGCTGAAACCGGGTCACTGTTGGTTGCCCGGTGACTCGGCTTGACCATAACATAGGTGACCCCATTGATTTGGTCTTGACAGGGGTGACCTGACTAGCTTTGTGGTCCACCAATCCGACCGGCTACCAAGCATTGACCCGGTGACCTGTGTCAGCTCTGACGCAAACGCCACACATTGGCATAATTCATCATGCACGGACCTTTAAAACAAAGAAATAGTACTCAAATCACAGCATTTTTAGACATATTCTGAGGGGGAAATAAGAGTTTTCGTCAGTTTATTATTTCCAGTTTTTGGAATTCTTTCCCCTCTAGCTTGCGAGTGTAGATATATGAGATATTGAAATTGAACGAAAAAATATCTCTAAGGATGACACTTTATTTGTGTGCAACCCATATTTTCCTGCCACGTTTCATTCCCTACTTCACAATTCAAAGCTGACGAGACAATTTTCTTTTGGCACCCTGTATAATATAATTCAGATTTGACAACAATGGTTGCACGAAACTCAGAAGAACAGAATAAGCAAAACTGCGCGTTTTGGAACTACTGACTTTAAAATTGTGAGTCTGCACTCACATAGAAAAGACTTTATATTTTGAACTTTTATTTAAATCTTCTTTTAAGGAAACATATCTCGAAACCGGTCATTACGTGTCCGGTTTGAACTCGTCAGTCGAAACCGAACAACTGCCCGAAAAACCGGAAAGTTCGGTTGAAAACTGGACAGTTGGCAACCTTAAGCGCAAGGCGTAGGAACAGTGCGAGAAAAGTCTCCAGTGTCCTGGCCGGGATTTGATCACGGGCCGCTCGATTCGTAGTTAGACGCGCTACTACCTGAGCCACGGTCCACGTTTTTAACACCTTCATTTTATTAATATTAATATTATTGAATCGTATTTTGTAAATAAACACATTAGCAGAGTTAAATAATTATTATCTGTTTATTGCTATTATCATTAATGGTGAGAAGACTGAGGAAATATTTCCCATAATGTGAAGGTTGCAAGGGAAAAAGGAACGGGAAGAGTGAGCAACCCCAGTAGCATATATACATATTTTCAACGTTCATTTTAGGTTCATTTCGTTCATTAACCATTATCGGTTGAAAAAAAATACGTTTATTTTTAAACCATATTTCAACAAAAAACGTCATTGCGTTGATAAGACATTAATACAACGTGTATTCAATATGTTATTTTCAACTACGGTATAGATTTCGTTTAATGTGTTTCTTATTAATGTTATGTCAAGAAATATAATTAAAAGTAATTGAACGTCAAAAAGCAATTTTTATGTTTTTATGTGCACGTTGAAAGCAGATTGAATTTTAAACTATATTTCAACGAAGATAGAATTTCCTTTATGGCGTTAATGTGACGTGTTTTCAACATTTTTCATATTATGTTATACATTTCGTTTCACACGTGTATTTCTAATTTAGTTGCTTAAACACTATAATTAAAGGCAAATACAATGAAATTAAATACATCTTTATGTTCTCATTTCCATGTTGAAACCATATTGAATTTTAAACTATGTTTCAACGAACATCCAATTTCGTTAATAGGGAATTAATGTGAAGTGTTTTCAAGTACGACATAGATTTCGCTTTATATGCGTTTTTCTAAGGCAACATATTACACTTATTGAGAAATACAAATGTAATAGCGCAGCGATGGTCAAAATGTTAAAGAAAAATGCGCGTAACAAAGAAAGAAGGAAAATACCTGTACTTTTTATTATTTTTTCTTATATGTTGGTGAAACGTGCGCATACATGATGTAGCAACTTCATTCTAGACTGCCTGTTGATAAGTACAATAAAAGAGTAATTGACTCTCCAAGTGGATCCATGGATGAAGGAATAAGATGACGAGCTACCAACGAGGGGTGCGAGAAACCTGGTTTAAACCCCACAACAGCGGTTGGATAATTTACTGTTGGAAAATTAACACCGTATATCATGATGAAAGCAACACATAAAATGAAACGAAATGTGTGTAAACCAATAGACAGCATCAATGCTCTGTTTTAGCAAACTGAACCAGTTTCCTCATCGTTTCTTTTCAACTATTATTCACCGTTGAATAAAGCGTTGAACAGATGAACATTGCGGTACATTTACAACGTTTAAGAGAACGTTTCGGTACTCATGGTATCCACGTATTTTCAACGTTTGTGTGTTACTGGGGAAAGAAGAAAAGGAGGTGCTGGAAGTCATGGGCCTAGGGCGTCTAGACTCACAAAACCGGTCCTGTTGGATCTCAAACCTTATTGAGCCTAAAAGTAAAGAGGGCGGCATGTCCAAAATGAAAATAGATCATGAAAATCGGTTAATATAGAACAAAAATGAGGAACCAACAAACAAAATAACACAAATCTATTTTTAGATTTAAAAGAAAATGTTCTCTTTAAGATACTAATAAATAGCTGTAGTGAATCATGCAAGGTCATTTTTTCAAGAACGTACTTATTACGTTGAGTTAAGTACTTTTATTAATACATTTCTTTGTATAATTTTGATGCAGTTCTTCATTTGTATTTTAAAACGAACGGATCTTTTGTGTGTTTTTACTTGTTTGCTCCTCAAATATTGATACATTTCATTTTGTGCTGTGTGTAATCATCGACTACTCAATTTAAGTTACAGCTATTTGTGTGTTATTCTGTTTGTTTGTGTTACAGCTAACTTCAAGTAACCAAGTAAACCGAACAAAAAAGCCTTTAAGTCTTCAAATTCAGGAAATACAAAAGACAAAGAAACAAACGTCACAAACTACAGTACAGTACATTGGGAATGAAAAAGAAGTTCCATATAAGTTTACCATGTGAACGAAAATAGAGATGCATATAATGAATACAATGAACCATTGCAGACAAAACTCATCAAAAGGGTTCTAATAAAAAAAATACGAACAAGAGGGGCCAAAGCTCTAAAACTCCGGTATTCGCATATTCTGCCGAAACAAAGTTATTTAACCATCTCTCTATTTTGATATCACAGGGTCGGATGGTACTTCAGAAACTGAAAACATTTTTTGACCGAAAAATGTACTTTTATTTTTTTTAATCTATTTTAATTATATGAATAAAAAAATACCAATATATCTCAATGAAGATTGTATTTGAAATTAAGTTTAGATGAAACTTTTTTTTCTTTTTATTAATATTAATTATACAGTTTCATTGAAAATTGACTACAATATTTATTTTAGTCAATAAAGTCTGTCTACAAATATGATTACAAAGTTTTCAACAAATAATTATTAAAAAAATGTTATTAACAATTAAAATATGTAATGTAGGTAGGTATTCGAAAGGTAGAAAAGATAAACCTGTAGCAAAAAGGGATAATTTCATAAGAGTTTTTGTCGCTCTTCTTAGTGTTTGATATTTTTGTTTTTCAGTTATGTATATTATTTCCTTGTCTTTTTCCAAAATCAGAATACTTAAATAGTAATTTATTTCGTTTTGCAATGATTTATTCATAAAATGATAGATTAATATATATATATATATATATATATATATATATATATATATATATATATCCTGATTATTCTTCTGGATTTCATTTGGATGTTTCAAGTTAGAACTTATTATTTACTCGAGTTAACAAAACTTTCAGTTTGCTAATAGTCGAGTAAAAATGATCGAAATTTTAACCCAGCCGCAAACAAATTGCAACAGAAGGTTTCAGAATTGTTTCTTTATGAGAAAGAAGTGCTAAAAAGCGATAGAATAAAATTTACCTACGACACTGTAGTAATAAAGTCTCCATCCTGGAAAATGACCGCCATAAAGGAATAATCAGGTAAAAATAATATAAATTTTTAACCCAACTCGCTTATGTCGCTTTTTGACATAATTGTTGACCACCTTCCCGATGGTTTGTGTCAACGATTACAGGTTCTTTCGAAATAGTCTAGTTAGCTCTACCACCTATCAAAGTAGAATTGAGATAAACTCTAACGTCTGGTCAAGATATCGCGACAAATTCTCCCCTCTCATAGACTTCTATGTACATAAGTGCCGAAAACAGTACGTTGAGAGTGGTGAACGTATTCTATTGTTTTTATCACATTTATTTCATAAGGAAACACTTGTCAGACTTTATGCTGCAATTTGTTTGCGATTCAACTCTATTTTTACCTGGTCATAATTATTTTTACATAATGTATTATTTTTTGTTATATGAGACATTTTTCGTTACTATTGTTCACAAGTGAAGTCAATCACAATATGCCAAATTAGTTGTAACAGAACGATTTGAACCAGTGCTGTCAGCCTGCAAAATGCAAATGTGTCTTGTAGTATTAAATCAATTTTGTAGCCAAATATTCTACATTACATTCACTGTTGAAATAGATAGGTACTGAAAAAGGAAGTTCAAATATTTCTAAGCACATTTTCAATTTATATTCTACCTTTTCTTACGTAGCTATGTATTTCACGAACAAATGGAATATTACACTATGCTGACCCATCCAAAACTTGAGCAACAACACTTCTGTTCAACTTCCAGAAAGTATTCAGTTGTCGTCTCTACCTATCAACCTGGTTTCATGCCAAATAAATATACTGCATCAAATTTTGCAATTCGCGCCCAACTTAAGTAGCACAGAAATTTGATGTTCAAGTACGTGTTGATAGATTTTTCTCAAGCATTTGACTCTGTTGAACATGGTGTACTACTCCACAAACTTTCGTATGTAATTGTTTTTCTTTTCCAGTCCTTTTGTTATACTAAAGAATAGTAAAGCCAATCCATAACACATCAGCGTAATTTGTTGCGTTGTTAGGTATGCGTTATTATTTCTTCTACCCGTCTATAACCTTTCCGATTAAGTTCAATCAAAATAACTATTATATGCTGATGATTTCAAAATATACACATAAATTAAATCTTCTAGTGATCTCAAATTGCTTCAAGAACATATGGCTTAATATAGTTCACTTTATTTTACAATAAACTCTCTTACCTGTCAGTAACAAGTACTTTAGTAACCAAAAAGTAATTCTATTAGAAAGAAAGTGTATGAGTTTAGAAAACCTCACCGGGGCGACGTTCCGGGCAATCAACCGATGTTCTACAGTCTAGGCTAACTCCGCAGCCTTCAAACGATGCGTGGGAAAGTTTATTTTTCATTCTTCACGTTCTTGAACAATTGGCTCATAGATGGCAGCGCTGGTAAGAGACGCAACTTCCTTTCTGATTTTCTATGGCGAGTCGTTCTAGGATAGAGACAGAAGATAGATAGATGAGCGAGAAAGAAGGAGAAGAAGAGAAAGAATATCGAAGGGGAGAAAAGGATAGAAAGAAGATAGAAAAACCAAAGACTGAGAAACATTGTAAGCCTATTATCGGATTTATTGTTATTTTTTTCTTCCATAAGAACAGCATCAAGTTTTAAAGCACTTCATTTCCACGATGATGATTCACACAATAGAGGACAAGGAAATAACTTCTGAGAAATAAGCTAAGATTGGCAGGAAACTTCACATCTTCATTGTTTCTTCGTAAACAAAGAAAAGCTTAGAAAAACATGGCTTTCTTCTATCTTCCAAAGAAAGAATTCATTTGACAATGTGCCCCTCACTTTAGTCACTTGTGAGATATATAATAAGTTACTGTCCTGTGAAAATAAAAGAAACATTTTTCTGTTGATGGAATGTTTTAATTGTCTTGTACATCAGTCGTTTCTTTTCTTATACATCAAAGAAAAGAATAAAAGGGGTATTATTTCATGGAAATTTTTTAGTTGTTACGGAAGAAATCAGGGATTTATTATTTCGAACATGAAACTAAGAATTTCTTTTTTAGCTCAGAGCTTTGGAAGGAAAAGCAAAATGCTCACAGGATTTTCCTTGTATTAAAGGGTATATACCTTTTTCTATTAAATCCGAACACAATGCCAGATTTAGAAATAGTTTCCTATTTTAAAATGTCAAACTCCATCCCCTATTATAAGTGCCTAAGTGCCAAAATGATATGGAAACATAACAAAAATATTCTGAACAGGACTAAAACACCCAGCGGTCGATTGAGGTCTCTCAAAGGCTTTTTCTCAGTTACACCAGGCAAATGACGGGATGACACCTTGAACAGGCCCAGACCTTCCCGCATCCTATCCCGGCGTGAGCCTTAGATGACTAAATGACAAAATATAAATTCACAAAGTAAAATAGGCAGGTTCTATAACAGCTCAAAATATCGTAAGTTGTGTTAGTACATCTGTCATCAGTGAACTATTATTTTTGATAACGTGATTTATCTTTCCTCGGTAACCATTATTTACTCTCTTCTAAGTTTATCAGCAGCTTGTTAATTTATAACTAAAGGCCATGGATGTAACTGTTTGTCTGCAGATGTCCGGCGGGTATCCAAATCTAACGCTAGATGTCTACTATTTACCATTGTGTAGCCACGGGGGGCACAGGGGGCGGGGACCCCAAATAATCAATGTGCCACCCAAAATGAAAATTGGGATAATAAAGTAGATATACTGTTTCAGGCACTCGATATCTGTGGGGAAGTTCATGTGTAATCGTCCAGCATGTCTGATCGACCCTTTAAAAAGAATATTAAAAAAATATATTTATATTCCTTATATAAGAATAGTTCAAAACGAGTATTATTTTATTTTTATACCATTTTATTAATTAATAGCAGCCGTTTTTGTATTACCGCAGATATAAAAATTTGTATTAGCTGACGTTTACGGGAAATATAGTATATTATGGGGACTCGTTTATCAGAGGAGATTAAAAAAAACCGTCTTACCTTTAAAATCTGTTTGATAATTTTAGTCCCTTGCATTAGAAACGTATTCGAAGTGGTCAAAATGGTATCAAAATGTGATTGTTGAAATAGAAACAGTTCTGGTTTTCAGAGCACTTTTTCACCCTGAACAGACAGAATTTCAAAGTTCATATTTAGAGCACCATTAACATATCAAAGTATGGTTGAAGGTTGATACTCGTATATGTTCATGAATTTTTGAATATCCAAAAAATCCTATTTTGTGGGTGTTGAATGCCCAATATCTCTGGTGGAAAAAAAATATAAAATCTAATTTCTTCATACATTATACAGTTAAGTCAGAAGGAACTACGGTAAAAATTTGAACTTTGATAAGTGAATTTGAAGGGAGTTACAAATTTGGTGCAAATTGGGCGAGAATAATTATCGTGCGCGCTATGGTATGAATACTAGATATTCTTTCTCTGGTGGGAGGCCAGATATAGGGTCTAAATCTATTTTTGGAGAAATTAAGTAGAAATTTCAACTTTGATATTTGAATTTGAAAGAGTTGCAAATTTGCAAACTGGAGTATGAATAATGCTCGTACGGGCTTTGGTAAATGTTATATTACTACCACAGTGCCCAAGAAAGATATGAATACATAAAGTAGATCCTGAAATGTCCTTCTTTTATATATATCCAGTTTTCAGTTGGCAACATGGGTGCTCAGGATGGTCTTTTTTCATTTCATTATGCAACCACGACTTTGACAAAATGTTGTCACCTTTCTAGGTGTGTATGTGTGAAACGGTTATACAGGTGTCTTCATCTGGTAATCCTTAAGCATTTCAGGAGTAAAGTTGTAATTCTGATAGTAATAAAGAATATTTATTTTCAGAACCATTCTTTATACGAGTTACTAAAGCACGCACGAGCATTATTCTTCTCCAATTTGCAAATCTTTAAGTCGCCTCAAACTCAAAAATCAAAGTAGAAATTTCTGAAATAAGTGTATAAATTGTGGAATAATTAGATTTTTATCTAGTCTTCCATAATAGAAGGATCTACAATGTTCATACCAAAGCGTGCACGAGCATTTTTCAACAAATTGCAAATTTGTAACTCCCTTCAATCTCAAATTCCTACCGAAATTTCTCCTGACAAATGTACAGCGTGTGAAGAAATTAGGTTTGTGTATTTTGTTCCACCAGAGGTATTAAGCCTCTAATATGCATTAAATGCGAATTTTCGGATTTCCAAAAATTCACAAAATATTAAGGAAAAATATACCAGCATTTATATTCTGTATACCTTCAAAATATTGTGACACACATTAGTGTACAAAAAATCAACATACATATTCAGCCCATTCCGGTCGAAAGAGCGCCCTGAAATGTTCAACAATCATATAATTATTAAGAGTCACTTCAGAAGAACAAAAGATATACAACTGCACTAGTGAAATCACTGTACAAAATTATACACATTATTAAAATAAATGGACAGTTTCAAAAGACTACAGATCTAATTTAGTCCAAGCTACAGGACTTGAGTCAGAGATACAGTGACTTAATTTCCATTTCAATAAAAGAAGTGAATAACGATAGTACGAATTATTTGAGTTCACCCTGGCTCTGAACCATCCGTACACATACACACAGAAAATACTTTTGATTTTAATAAATTAGTGGGGGGTTTATGAGAAAAAAATCTTGTACGGAATCTCGGTGTATTTTATCAATACTAAACATTATTAGACCGAAAGAATATTTAGAACTTTTGCTTTGATTGCAAGTGCATAATAATAATAACACAAACTATAATAAAACAGTCATTCATAAACTTATAAACAAAGAAAACTGTCTTTCGTAAGTATAATCTCACAATTGTGCATATTCTTGGAATAATGAATGCGAAATTTAGGTCTGAATGTAATATGAAGAGTTCAGCAGTGAAACGGGATAAGCCAAAATGTGTGCTTATCACGCTTTTTTGAACACTCATTCATGAAATTAACTTATGAACTCACTCATTTGTGTCATTTTGCTTTTAATTTTTTGGTTTATATTTTTTTTTTAGAAAACAAAACACCTGAATATACCAACCAGCCCTGAATAAACTCAAGGTATATGATATTCTTTGGTATTTGTATAGGTGCCCACATAAGCAAATACTTGACCCTTCCGCGACAATTTGTCTGGCTACACCGCTGACAATTGTGTTGTTTTCTGAAACTCTGCTCTCTCGCGGCAAGAAAAAGAACTAACTACAAGTCAGTTCGTTTCATGCAAATAACTGAAAGAGTTAACAATGTCCCGCAGGGCCACTTTAAATGGACAAAGAAAACACCTTTATATTATTTAATAATAATAAATTATTTATTCTATTGTTACTTAAAATCTTATAAAGCAGAAAACTTGAATTGTCAAAATATTACACTTTGGGGAGATTTCTTAGTAAGGAAAAAGTATAATTTCAAACAGGGACTGGCCTGACGTTTAAAGTAATAACATTTCATACAGACATTTTTAACATTTTATTTCATGTAAAATGCGAGTCATCTTGTTTGCTATTTTTTTTTTTTTTTGTCCAGATTTTGTTTCCATTTCGAGAAACATATTGTGTTGAAGTAAAAGAAAAAACAAGTGTGAAATTTCCAGTGCACAATTTGTTTCAATGACTCTATGAGAAAATTTCTCTCTCTCTCTCTCTCATTCTTTCGCACTCCCTTTGGTAGCTAAAACTCATTTTCCAGAAATTATAGAATGAAAGCCAAAGAGCTTGAAACTCTTTTACGAGAATCTCAGAAGTTAATATAACCCTTGCTGGGCTCCAATGTTTATTTTTAAAGAATGGAGAAGAAAATAAGGTTTCCGTTGGCCTAGGAGGTTAAAACTCGAGCTAATCCTCTCTCTATCTTTCTCTCCTCCATGTTGTAATATATTTCGTTCATTCGCTTCCTTCCGTTTCGTGTTCTCTCCTTCTTGTAGTTCCTACCTTCTTAGAAATACCAATTTGCTTTTCCATTCATTCTCATCATTTTACAAATTTTCAATATTTTTTTTTTTTTTTTTTACCGTTTTGGTATTCATTAATCAACTTTAGCAATAAAATAATAATAACATCACCTGAGGAGATTCCTGAAAATGAGAAATACAAAGAAAAGTGCATTGCCATTTGAGGTTGCACAAGTGCTTCGTTTCGCAGCTACAGACTACTGAAATTGTGGGAAAATAAACTCTGGAAATACCCTACGACCTTTGGGAAATACCTGCGTTCCCATTGCATAATTATGGTGTATGAATTTTTTGATACACCTGGTTTTAAATCTTTGATGGTACCATGCCTGCTCAGTTTTACTGTTGATAGTATTGTATTTTAAGTTCTAAATTGCATTTTGTTTTACGTTTTTGACAGTCTATAGCGCCGAAACGAGGGATTTATGCATCCTCGATGTTTTTTTTTCTTTCTTATTTTCATATCAGAAATCTTGTGAGGTGTTGTTTTGTCGGTGTTGTTTTGCAACACCCTGTATAGTGTGTAAGCGCTTATGTTAGCGCGCGCGCGCGCGCGCGTGTGTGTGTGTGTGTGTGTGTGTATTCACAACGATATAAAATATTTACAATGAAGAAAGCTAAGCAAATGAAAAGGACCTCTCATGTTTACAGTGAAAGTCAAAGTTTTCCTCATCCTTTGAGATGAGCAGCCCAACGATGTATGGTTCATCTCTGTCTTATTTGTAGTTGTTGAGATGTAAAGATACCGATTCACTTAAGTGAAATATTTGTAGAAGCATGATATTGTATTCGGTAGTACGTAAGACCTTGTATTAAAATTATTTGTACATAAATCATATGCTACTTCTTTACATAAGTTTTTTTTTTCTTCGAGTAATTTATCGTTTGATTCCGAAACATTAGCTTTACAGTATATTTGTAAATTTTATTTAGTCAAATAGCTTTGATGTTGGAGCTGCCAATTAGTCTGGATTAACCGGGACTAACCAGGAATATTCTCACCTGTCCATGCCTAAATTCAGCCATGTCCGGGACGTTAAGAATCCCATAACATGCAGTGAGAAAAACGCTTACATTCCCAATAATGTAAATGTAACATTTGCAGTATTGCGTAGGTTGAGTACGTTAATACGTACGTAACCCACGTTCAATGAAATTGGCGATTAGCGGTGAGTGCATTACAAGTAATGCCAAGTGGAAAAAGTCTTTATTACGTATGTTTCCTACGTCTTCCTGTTGTTTCTCCATGCCACAATTTTTGGCAGGACGGAATATCCTGCCGACATGTAAAATGAATAAAGTGACGTCATATAGGAACGCAGGCAAGCAGGATGGAACCTCCTGCCACGAATGAAAGAAGGAGAAGTCAGTATATACATTACAGACGGTACTTTCCTACGTAATAGCAGGAACTGCCTACAGTAACACTATAATGATGAACACTGCTTGTATCAATGTTGGGAACGTTTGCATGCAAGTACAGCAGGAGACACAGTCTAGCAGGAGAAGGTTAAGTGCGTTGCGAAATGTTAAATGTGTTGCAAGTTGTTGCGGTGTATTACAAGTAGCTTGCGAGATGGCAGCACAGTTTTGTTTATAAAAAAAGCTAAAACTATAATGATTGTGCATGGGAGATCTATTTTAAAGCAAACACAAAAGGCAGCGCGATTAATATTATTAGCATATGTGATAATTTAAAGATTTCTTAATGCATTTATGTTACTGCTTATATCTAAAACCAAATGTGCGCAAACAATTATTGTAGAATAGTTTAGAAGATAAGAAGTTAGATTATCGATGCAGATACTAACATTAATTGGATTTAACGTCTGGTTTATGAAAGAATAAAATACTTAAATTTCGAATATTTGCAGTTTACTTCTCGGGGCATTATGCTCTAGAATGAAGTTATTAATTTCAACGTATGGAAAAGCATGGTCTTCCGATACAGGTGCATCATCAATTCTTTCCGTTTGATACATCTATACAGTCTGGAGGTAACTCGTGTACACGATGTACGGACCGTTCTGCCAGGCAGGAGGGAATCTACAACCACGACAGCTGGACGGCCAGTACGTAAGGAGCAGCCCTCATTACGAGCCTGGGTTTCCCTACAGGCACTCAGGACGGTGGCTACGTACTGGCATGTGAGTGCAAATAACTTCATGACGTCATGAACTGGCGTCTGCAATTAGCATGCCAGGCAGGAGCAAACAGCAGTTAACAGTACACATGCTCGGTAATGCTGTTTTTTTTGTTGTTTTTTTATTTGCTAGTCGTTTTGCTGACTAGCACCCGTCAAAGGGGTATACCCTTTATTTCGGGAATAGGATTTACTGTAAGGGGGATATTCTGGAAGGTGAGGTGGTCTAAGTGCTGTTTCAGTAATTTCTTTATTATCCTTTATTATTTCAATGTGGATACTATAAGCTTTGCTAATAATCATTATAGTGGGTATTGGATCAGTGATGATGAGGTGAAAGAGATGAGCATGATGTGCACTACCACGACACAAACATTGAAGACAGACAGATGAATGATGGTCTTCTTGCCCAGGGGCTACTCTGGGCTAATGTAAGACAGGTGAGGCCCTGGTAGTACATTGATGGTTACTGTGCGATAATGTCGATGCTTGATGGTATGATTAATGAGCAGATATCTATGAAGTCAGGGTCTGTTTAAACTGCTGTTTCAAGAGGGTTTGTATGGACTAGAACATACGGACCGGAGTAGGTTGCTAGGAGATTGGAATTTAGGACAGTGCGAGCAGCAAATTGAAGGTGGTGCAATACTTCATGGCGCTGAAAGGGGTACAGGTTCTGTAGTGCAACAGTGATGAAGGTCAGGAATTGTTCTATGGAGATAGGTTGTGAAGTTGACGTTATGGGTGGAGACTGTGGTTTCGGTTCTGGGATGCGTACAGGTACTACAAGTCCAGGGTTTTCAGGGTTCGGTTGAGGTCTGCCTTTACATTTGTAACTGAAAGTCGGGTGTTTGTCGCCACAGGTGTTACACTTTGGAGGTTGTTGAAGGTTAGCGCAATCTTTGGGGTGGTGAGGATCAGTACAGTAAGCACATATGAGATTGTTAGGACAGGATGAGGTATGGTGGGAGTTGTAAAGTTGGCATCGTTCACATCTTACAGGTAGAGGTGGTGAAGAATGAGAGGGTTCGACTCTGTAACGTCTTCGATATATGTAAGCTCCTAACCGTAATAGGTCATTGATAGTCTCTTGGTGATTGGTAAGCACACGGATCATGTAGCTTGAATGGCCTGTCTTTGTCTTGATGCGAATACATTTGATTATCGTATGTCCCTCGGTCTTTAATTCTTGTTCAGCTTCCTCGTCGGTGATTGTTGGATCTACGCCACGAATGACTACTGATAACATGGGTGATCGGCGTGGTGGTGGTGCATGTTTCAGAGGTCTGGTTTCCATTCGTGTTAGTTTCGCAGTGGTTCCGAAGACCTCAAAGCTGTGTTTATTACGAATTTTGCTTGCTAGTGTAGGATCTGTGGATTTTACTATGATTCCATTTCTGGTGGGAATTAACTGAGATATAGTTTCACGAGGGACATATTTCAAAAATTGATTGAAAAGCAGTTTAGTTGTTTGAAATTTCGGATCGAAGTCTGTCAGTAGAAATGAATGTATTGAGGAAGTTGATTGCTGATGTGATTGATCAGTCTGATCGGCGAGGTCCATTGATTCAGATTCAGAGTCACTGAGTGTGTGCGTCTTTTTTAATGGTGGTGAAACGGGTGCAGTGCGTCTCGATCTAGAGTTGGAAGATGAATGCAGTTGTTCTGTTTGACGTTTGTATTTCCCTGTAGTGCCTGATAGTGAGAATTGCGGCGGATCTTGATAGGCTGGCGGTCCTGGGACCTTAGGTGGTAGTGAGTGACGTCCTGGATGATGCAGTTTGTCAGCCATGTCGGTGAGTGATGAGGTAGATAGCAGGACAAAGCCCGCGATGGATGTTAGAATGAACACAAAAATGGTGGTCAATATGAGCAGTCTGTGCAATAACATCAAACAAAAAAGTCTCTCAAAGCGACTCCACCCTCCGACACTGAAAAATGCCGTCAATCCTATTATGGCTGTATCTGTGCCTTTCTATCCGGTGCGTTTGCTACACTGGGTCCTCGTGAGCACAGTAACAATCCACAGCTAGGCTAGGTTGAATCTGAATGCTGTTTGCTACGTCCGTCACTATCGTCGCCAACTCATTATTGCAGGAGGGAACCTACGGATTTAAGGAGGTTACGTCCTTAAATCCAAGGAAAATTTATCTCAGTGTGCCTTTGACTACTAAATATAAATTAATCGTTAAAACAATATGAACATAGAGCAAGCACTCTGAATCTTTTCATGTACTTTCGCATGTAAGTAACATACCTTCAAGGCTTCAATTTCGAGCGCCCTCTATGATGTCTGTTTTCTATTGTGTCCTGGATTCAGCACTAACATAGCTGACAGCTCTTTTTTGATGTACGAAAGAGCTGTTCATGAATGATGAATAAGAATGTGAAGACTCAAATTGAGTTCTCCATATGGAGATACTAAATCTGACAGATCAGAAATACCTTTTGTAAAATGAGGAATTGTGTGTGCTTAGATATTTCATAGATACATCAGAACAAGGAAAATTGACCAAAACAAAAGGATAGAATGGAGCGGATTGTATCCTTTGGTATTGTACTCGGCTGGAATAATTCTTTTGAGATTGTTCTTTAATGATATATGCATGCATATACAGAGACAAAAATCTATTAATAACACATCTATGAAACAGCTCCTATATGATGACGCTCAAAAGGAAACTAAATTAAAAATTCCATCATTCACTCTTTCTCTCTTCTCTCTGTTTTCTCTCTCTCTCTCTCTCTCTCTCTCTCTCTCTCTGTGCGTGTGTGTGTGGGGGGGGGGGGGGATTGAAGCGAATCTCTACTAAAGAATTTAAGAAAGTATATATGAAAAGTGCAAACCTTAAATAATATTTCAATTGAATTATATTTGTGGTCTTTAGGCATATTCAGCTCAAACCGGAATAGCGTAGAGGAGAGAGTATGTGGCAAAGAAGCAGTCAGGTCCTACTTGCAAATGCACTATCCCAGTATTACTTTGGTGTTACTGAAAAAAAATACTCTGGAAATAAGTTTCAGTCAGGATGGGTGATAGGTGGGGTCGATTCCAGGACCTAAGGAATGCGAAGTGAGTCCTATAACAACAGAGCAACTCTAATTAGAGTGTTTGTGTTTACTTATAGGACTTGTAATTTTAAACGTATGAACATTTTAATTCAATATGATTCACTTAAACTTTTTTTTAAAGAAAAAGTATATAATTAAAATTCAGGTTCAAAGATGGAAAGGATTCTTTAAGAATATTTTAAGGCAAAATGTCTTGATATCATTAGTATTAACATTTCCTGATGTGCGAAAAGTGAAAAAAGGTGTAAAGAAGTTTTCTCTCTTACTTTACTTGACAGCATATTTCTGTCATAGATCAAATTACCTTAATGCTCTCTGCTCTCAGATGAGAAACGCTTCTTCTAATGATGAAGATTCTAAAAGCATGATTTTCAAAGTCAAATTATAATATAAGTCCTGATTCCATAAAGGACTAAGTCTTTAAAATCCGTTTTCAAGAAAACTAAATGAAGCCTTTTCTAGGTTATATTAACATCACAAAAAAAGGAAGTAGCAGTTCACACAAAAAGTGGGTCCTCTCTGAGTTGGAAGACGTAGCTATTCTCAAAAGGTTATGAAATAAAATCTTAATTCAATTTTATAAAAAGTGTACTTAAGTTCTTTCTGCAATCATCGATTCATATATATATATATATATATATATATATATATATATATATATATGCTTTTGAATGTTGAAACATTTTATCTGATGTAATTTCCAGCTCAAACAATTTTTGGGAGACTGTTTGAATTTGGTTTTATCTGCAATAAAAGTTATATTCTAAACGAAAGCAGATAGAAAATAACTGATTTTTAGAGTTTGAATTCAATAATCTTGATTCTATTTACACTATATTCTACCATGATTAATCTACTGAAGTTTCTTTTCACAAGCGATTGGACGCATTTTTTTTTCAGTGGTTTCTTCATCTTTACTTCTGATACACGTAATGTGCAACTTACCGCTACAATATTTTTATTTACAGTATTTATTTTAGAAAATTATCTTCCAAATTTTAGTACATTATCAGTCGGATTAGTGATGAACGGATTCAAAAAGTTTTATTGCCTGACTACGTTGCTTAAAGGTAATACAACGGGACCTTCACAAGTACATTTTCTAGCAAAGAAAACTTAATATCACGAATATCGTGGTATTTATTTCAAGTTGTAATCGGACAAACAAGTAAGTAGTTTATCTAGTTACCATGGAAACGGTAAGTATATTTGCAAGTGTAATTTGGTTATAACCTTGAGAAAAGCATTCTTCATCATCATCCCAAGTTTGGTCGGAAACGTTTCTTCAATGCATAATAAAGTTGTCTCATTGCCATAGAAACCGATGCTAAATTTAAAAAATCGAAATGTGGCTAAATCATTCAGTGTTTTCTCCTTGTTTACATTGCCAAATTTAGACGTAATCGGAGCAAATTGATTTTTTGTATGTTTCAGTCTCATTACAATAGAAATTATATGATATACCTTATTACAATGCATTACAATAATTATCATTCAGCAGAGGAGTCTCTACAAAATCCAGGTGTAACTTAAATAAGTTTTCCATTGGTTTCACACTCCTGTTGGAGCCCTATATACGAATCGAATTGTGTTAACTTCTCCTTGTTTGAAGTCGGTTAAATAATTCGCACTATTATTTATAATCTTTACTCGCTGCTCACTGGAACGAAATTTTATATTTTGTGTCATTTTATGCCCTACACGTTATTTCTTGGAGATTTTTATATTTGTATAATTTTGTGTAAATACAGTATAATATATATTGTTTTTTTTAAAGCACGCTGCAATCATACTTAGATAATATTAAGTTTATTTTCAATTCAAAGTTTAGATACCGTATATCACCAAATTATATACAATATTGTGTAGCGTAAAGAACATCATATTATATTAACGTGGATTGTCGTGGATGCGTCTGTAGATCTTTTCTGTTTCTTACAATAGTTTAAATAGTATCCAAATGACGTTTTGATGTGTCATATAAGAACGCCTATACCAAATATTGGGAAAATAGTGGATGTAAAGCGTATCAGCCACCATCTAGAGGATTTCAAACTAAGGAAAAAGGTCTTGCACATTAACAAAATAAGTATGTTTCGTGCTAGAGGTGTGCAAAGTTAGTTTAGCATCGTTACAAGGTACGTCATAGCTCCACAATTAATGACGCGAGACTTGTCATTTTTTTCAAATCACAATCTAAGTTGTACGCATTACAACTATTTCAACCTACTTTAACATTGCAGCATAATCCTTACAAGGGATATCTATGTACTTACCCTGGGGTTGCCAGACGTCCCGGTTTTTAGTAAAAGAATTGACTGTCCCAAAACATGCTTTCGGGACGCCTGTTTGTCTGTTTTTTTTTGTTTTTTGTTTTTGTGACTGTGAACTCACCTTTAGTGTTCCTGAGCGTACTACTAACGTGAAAAGGATATTTTCCATCATGCATGTGAAACGGACATAGGAACGAAATTCAATGTACGTGTTACTAATTGAAGGAATAATTAAATGCACCGTAGCCTACATTGAATGGGCTACTTTAGAGTTCTATCATTATGTAATCCAGCAGAGGTAATGATTAATATTATAATTTAGGCTATGGATGTCGGAGTTATCCCAGTTTTTCATTTACAAAATCTTGCAGACCTAACTTGTCCTATTATACCATATTAATTCATTGACAACGAAACTCTTACGTAGTGAAATCTGCTTGTACGGCAGTCCTCTCGAGCATAATAAACTTTGCTCAAGTAAAGATATTAGATACAATTTCTGTGATCAGTTTCTAATCCTGCACGTCTGGCATCATTAATTGTCAAGACTTGCTCTAAACTACGAAATTTCTCGAAATTGTGTCAAATCAACTTTTAAATCTTGTTTCGGTGTTTTCTACATGATGGTAGTTGCGAGCAGTGACACAAGGCCCGCGGAATGTGATAACTCACATCAAAATAAAAACATAAGTTCCTTTCAAACAAAAATGTTGAAACATGCCCAAATTTGGAGATTGGTGAGCCCAAACATAACGTGTATCATCCTCGAGCATATGTTGGATCAAAATAATGTATTTGAGAAAATTTTATCAATCAAGAGTTCTTCTCAAAGTGGCTTCGCATAAAACTATTTTGTAATTATGGAAAGAAGCCAATCATATTAACCATCTCTCCTCAATATCCCTTCAATCGTAATTTTAGTTTAAATACTTTTTAGATAAAACATGGATCGTTATTTGCTAAGCCTGCTAACCTTAAATTAATATTTGTCGAGATATTACTTTATTTGTGATGTTGCTGCGCTAAGTTTGAACCCCTCTATCTTTGAGGCTAAATATGTTTCAACATTGCTTGAAAGTAATTTCTTGTTTTGTTGAGGAATTTTTCACGCAGGTCTTGTACTTATCAGTAACATATGACAAACATGCTCACGGAACTGAAGACCTGGCCGCCTTACTTCCAATGGTAGTTATTATCTTGTGTTTAGTGAATTAAGGAAAAATACCACACATTTTGGTCCAGGAGCCGTTGTGAAGTAATTCAAAGGAAAATAATAGTCAGACTTTGCTCAATATATATACTGAATTTTCATGCGCTTACTGACAAACGTATATGAAGTTACATGCATATACAAGGTAACCAGAAACGTTTTTTCCATTCTAGAGCACTGATAAACAAAGAGTAATACATAGGACGGTACATACCTTTAGGTTTCGAAGTAAGATCCACCAGCATCCAACACTTTTTGCCAACGTTCCTGCAGCTACACAATACCCTGGTGATAAAAGTCGCCGGTCTTCGAGGTAAAGAAGTCCATGAGTGCGTTTCGCAGGTACGCTCTCATTGGCAAAGGATCTCCTACGGAGGTGGTTGTCGAGGGAATGAAGCAGGTAGTAATCTGTTGGCGTAAGGTCCGTTGAATATGGTGCATGGCACAGTGTTTCCCAGCCAAGTTGCTGAAGGGTCTCCTGGGTCCTCTTTGCCACATGTGGCTTGGCAGTGTCGTAGAGGAACAGCACACCCTTGCGATTCTCCAATGCCGGTTTGTTCTGCCGCAATGTACTGTGCACCCTTTGAAACTGCTGTGAGTAGAGGTGAGCAGTGATGGTCTGACCAGGTGGAAGGAGCTCGGAATGCACCACTTGGCAACAAGTCCACCATACAGAGAGCATAACTTTTCGTGGGTGCAGAGGTTGTCTTGCGGTGTGAGGAACAGGGTCACGTGGCGAAACCAATGTCTAGTAAGCTTAGGAGTGTCATAGAGAACCCACTTGTCGTCACCCGTGAGCAAGCGATCAAATATGGGTGTGTTCAGGTGCCGAGTGAGCAAGGATAAACAGGCAGTAATTCGTTGTTTCTTGTTGGCTGCCGACAATGTGTGGGGTACCCGCTTACTTAACCTGTATGACTTCCCTATCCCATGCAGGTGCAGTCTGACTGTTTCAGCGGAAACATGGAACCTTTCTGCAAGTTCATCACACGTTAGATCAATGTCCTCCTCGATGGTTGCTTTCAGGACCTCGTCATTTAACACATGTGGTCGTCCACTGCGAGCTTCATCAGCAAGGCTCACATCTCCAGAACGGAATTTCTGGAACCAATGCCTGGCGGTGCGTTCGTTCACGCCATTCTCACCAAATGTCTGGCGTATGCGGCGACTTGATGCGACAGCTGACAGGCCTACTTTAAAGTCATAGAACAAACACACGCGAGCAAGCTGCTTATATACCTCCAATTCTCTTTTACACTGGACGAACTATGACTCCTGTGTGTGAGCACCGTGTCTGTATTACTGATGGTCGATAGTGAGACTAACTCTCTATCGCTTGGCAGACACGTGCGTAATTTCGTTTCCTCTCTGTGAGCGCATGATTAATGTGACGTCAAAAACGGTAAAAACTCTTTTGGTTGCCTGGTACAACGGATATATGAACTTTTAAATTGACCTATCTAAACATCAGTAAGATGATCACTTATTTTGGGGAAGGTGATTGATACATTATAGGGCATCTTCAATTGCAGACAAACAGGTATTGCCAGAGTAATCTACCAGATCTTCATGAAATTGAAATATATAATTCTTGATACAAAATAATGGGACACGTATTTTTTATTTCACTCCAAACAAATTTTGGACCGACTTAGTCAGTTTCAAAATTGAAACCGATTTGTCGCTAGTTTTGGCGCCAAAAGAATTAAACTGTTCTTTCTTGGGAACCATTGAAGATATTTTCCTTGCGTTTTTCTCCTTTGAACGCTTATTGAAATCCCTTTAAAATACGTACACAATTAACTCTGTGGGTTGCTTTTGGGATTTGATATTAATGTAAAACTAAAATATTAGCCCCCTTTGAGATTCAAAATCTCAGAAAAGCCACTGTCAAAAGTTTTTAAATTCTCAGGACGCTTAGAGCAATACTTCAAGATGATCCTATATAAATTTCACGGGGTGTGTATTCCTGGTGTCAGTTTTACACAATATTTTAATAATCACACTTACATGGACCATTCAATGGAAAATCATCCCAAAAAAAGTATAATTCACAACTCGACCATCCACGATTTTCACGAAATTTGGTGAGTTTATTAACTAAGACAGTAATTTACCGTACCAATTTTAAGTTCCATATGTCTTGTAGTTTTGGGCAAATGAAGTTCAGTTTTTCAGTTCGCTAAGATATCCTCAAATGTCAATATCTCTTAACCTAATTGGTCTAGAAATCTCAAAATCTACAGGGAATGGGACAAACATTCAAACATGTAACACGCCTATATTGTGTCAATAAATTAATTAAAGGTCATCTGACGTCATCTTTGAGCTTGAATGTAGGAACGACCTTCGGATATATATATATATATTAACAAAATGGTAGTTCTTCTTGTACCATGGCAGAAAATTAATCTGGCATGGTCGTGAGATGATGAGATCGACAATAATATGCGTTGCTATGTGACTAATAATGGTCAAATGTAGCATATAGAGAATGGTCCTTAAATCCTTAAATAAGGATACATTCTACGGTAAAAAACAAAGCAGAATGGGATCAACGTTTGTGGATCTATATACCTACGAAGACGAAGGAGGCGTTTCTATACTGGACGAAATTATTTCAGCGTCACAATTTTTCCAACCCGAAGTAAATTTGTATCGTGAAGATGAACCCAATAACAGCAACGGAGCGTACGTACCAGCTCACTGGTAGTGAAATTGCAGCACCAACTATAATGCATCAAATACTATTTTTGTTGACTATTCCACATGATATATCGGTTTATAAAGCTATAGGCTTCTGTCGGTATGTTTAATTTGGAGGGGATTGTAAAGCCAAAGTTAGGTGTTGTAACTAGAGATTTGCAGGATTGGCTTCAACAGTAAACATTTTAAAGTTGGGAGTTTGTACTCGACTTTTTATAGGGGTGACACCTCCAATTGGGGTGAGGTTTGGCAAAATCACTGTAATCTTATTTTTTAGCATTTCTCTCCCTCACCCATTCTTATTTCACAACAATAAAATATTTCATACAAAATGTGATGTGTGCGATACAAATTTACTTCGGATTGACAACACTGTGACGCTTAAATCATTTGGTCCAGTATAGAAACGCCTCTTTCCTCTTCGTAGATATATAGATTCATCAACATTGATCCCATTCTACTTAGGGATTTAAGGACCATTCTCTATATGCTATATTTGGCCTTTATTAGTCACATAGCAACGCATATTATTGTTGATCTCGCCCTCTTGACCATGCCAGATTAGTTTTCTCACATGGTACAAGAAGAACTACGATCTTGTTAAAAACAATCCAAAGGTCGTTCCTACAATCAAGCTCAAAGCCGACGTCAGATGACCTTTAATTAATTTATTGACCCAACATAGACGTGTTACACGTTTGAATGTTTGTTCCATTCCCTGTAGAACAAATTTTGTTTGAGCTTTCTAGGTCAATTAGGGAAAGAGGGTGCTTTTGGCAGAAGTGGCGATGATGTAAACGGTTGGAGATTTAAATACAGCACCGAGAACACCAGTTGCTATCTCCCAGTTTCCAGTTTCTAGCGTGGCGTATTGGTAGGACGCTGGCTCACGAAATAAGAAACCGGATTCGATCCCCGGCGGTCTGGCGAGATTTTTCCTTCTTTTCTTAAAAAAAAATATATTTTTAAAAGTTTTAATTTATTAATAATTCCTTTCTTGCTATTTCCTTTAATAATTGAAGCGGTTAGAGGATAAAGGTATCATGTTATATTTTTCCTTCCACTTTCTTCACTCTTTTGTCTGTGTAACATATTCCCTTCATCGTTCCTGAATATCTTTATTCAGACGAGGATTAGCTTAAATGGGGTGTTGTAGAGCAAGAACACTTTCATCCACCACCAGAACTATTTTTTCTAAATGTAACATGACACTTTTATCCTCTAACCGTTTCAATTGCTTTGGCTCGCAAATATAGGCTATAGAAAGCTAGGATATATATATATATATGTATATATATATATATATATGTAAACCAGGTCTGACCCGCGAGGTGTGCAAAGGGGCACGGTGCGTCCGAAGGAAGCCAGGCGGTGTGAGCCTCAGGGGGACGCAGCTCCCAGTTAGCGGTGGGCATACGCAATGTGGCGCTTTTGCGTATGACCACCGCTAACTGGGGCTTTAACCCCCCTCCAGAGTTCTATTTTAGTTACCATGGGTTAGCGGAGGTTAGGTAAGGTCAGGTTCGCACAAGCAGATCGACATGTATTTTGAAAAAAAGAAACGAAAGTGCAAAGTTACATAAACGAACCCGACCTTACCTAACCTACCCTAAAATGCAAGAAAGGAATTACTAATAATAAATTAAAACTTTTAAAAATATATTTTAAGAAAAAATCTTGCCCGCACCCGTTTTTTTTTTAATTCGTGAGCCAGCTTCCTAATAATACGCCACACTAGGCATCTGGTAACTTGTGGTATCGGTGCCATATTTAAATCCCCAACCGTTTACATTACCTACTTCTGCCAAAAGCACTTTAAACGCAGAATTTCTAATAAATTTATTTTTATTCTTACCGGTTGTGATTGGCAAATAATTGCGCCGCCAGCAAGTGGGATTTACTTTCTTGAAAGATAGTTCTGAAACCTAGGATATATATAAATATACCGCTGAGTGAACGATTGATGATTGATTTAAAAACACATTTGTTATGGTCTGTGTAGCTAAATGGTCTGCGTGTCAGCCTCTCATTCTGAAGCTATTTGGTTCGATTCCACCGTCGACTTTCTAAATGTTTTCTTCTAGGAATTAGGCCCTCTAAATGATGTTCGCGATTGCTACTGAAAGAGATTTATTCCGCACAGGGAGAAAAACACAAGATATAGAGAGAAGAGGACAGGGAGAGAGAGACGGTGCATTCATAAGCGTTAAAATTTCATTTATTTTCATGTCTCACTCTATTTCCCCCCTGTTTCCTTGTTTTCTCCTCTCTCTCTCTTTTCGCTCCCCGTCTTCTTCCATTCTTTCTTTTTTTTTCTCTATCTATCTATCTGTGTGTGAGTGAGTGTGTAAACAATGTATATGGCGATTTCTGCATGATGTCCATATTATCATTTTCCTTTTCTTTGCCTTAATTAATATCTCTTAGAACTTGAATGCCATTTCTGTCACTCTATTTCGTTGTTCTCTACATGATGCTGAATGTCTAAAATCTTCTTCCTCCAAATGGAGGAATATCCTTGCATGCCATGTTTTGGCACATATGTGTACTGTCATGTTGGTTGTCTAGCTATTAGGCGTACAATCGTGGAGGAAAGAACTATTATTTCTTGCAATTCCAACCTCTATATATTTTTGTGAGTAACTGTACAAATACCATTGACCCGACTGTCATATTATATATTGAGGCTAGTTCAGTTGTGACTGCCGTTGAAAGTCGGCGGCGGTTACGGAGAGAAAAAGACATAAGAACATTTTAACTACAGGGATATAATTTCGTTGAGGTGTAACGTTAGCCTATACCTCATCGCACAGACTTTATTTGTTTGCTACTGCGAAACAGTCTATGACTGAGACTTTCAAGCTCTTCCTCCCTGTGTTGGTTCCCGTGGAGCTCCGTGTTTCATGTCTAGCATACAACGTATTTACTTAAATTTGCTCAACCACGCCAGTATCGTATTCTGATAGGAGACCTGACTTTGGTCATCAATTGCACCTAAATTGACGATGCGCTTCACCCACACTTTGATTCGTAGTTAACAATTATGTTGCGATGCGACATGGTCCAACAACAATCCATGGTAACTACTTCTGTTAATATGGAGACATCGTCTCTTTCCATTTCAATATCAATGACTACCATAGGTAAATTTATAACATATTTGTCAGCTCTGTGTCACCCTATATATGGATACAATATAAGTGCGACCAAAAACTGAATTATTTAAATCTTAATATTATCTCATTGCAAAGCTTAACCTTTCCTTTCCTTAGGTTCATATATCGTTAATATGTACCAAATGAAAGGAAATGTTAAGCTTGCAATGAGATAATATTAAGCATTTCAATAATTCAGTTTGTGGTCGCACTTATATTGTATCCATATACAAGACGCGGATATTTTTGTTGTCCTTCATAGGAAGTAAAATGATAGAACAATGAAATCAACAAAAAGTCGTTTATTCATAGATTAAGACTAAAATGTCATTCCAAAGAATAACATTATATAAAATCATTGTACTTGGAAGATATAGTCAGATTATAATTGTAGAGTTTTGAATAGACGAAATAGCTGTATGAAGTGTCTAAAATGTCTTGTAAAGTATAGAAAACATTCTCAAAAGTGCATGGCTGTTTCTAAGATATATTTTTCAATTAGTAAAGATGGCGTATTGTGAAATATAAGTTTAGAAATGAGCTATTTACCAGTTGCTAATCCAATTGAAGAATTGCTTTCCTTAGGGTAATCTGGCTTAAAATAAATATGAAACATTGAAGATCTTGTAATATTCCTTCTAATCTTAAAGATTTATCAAATTAAAAATTAGGATAAATTATAGATATTATCTTTAGTTCTGTACTCAACATAATAGAGTTTAAATCTAAGCTATGAGCCTGTGGTGTGGCATATGAGCTAAACAATTGTATCGCAGCGTGAAACTGTTTTAAGTTGTTACAGTCGAGCGCAGTTAAGGTTTAATGTTAATCACGAATCATTTATAATACTTTGTTTGATATGACGAAAGTTTAGAGCGTGGTTTGATTAATATTTAAGCATTAATAGGCGGTTTGATTATACCCCGTCGCCAATAAAATAATATGAAGCTCAGGAAACTTTGATCTTTAAGAATAAAATATAAAGGACATAAACTCATGTTGAACTAATACCTCACGACATCAAAGAAGCAATTAAACGATATAGAGTGAAACATAATTCGGAATACAAACTTCACAAATTTCTCTCAAGAGAACAAGCAAATACTTTCCTTTACATGCGTGGAAATTCGTTTTCTTCTTAAGATACAAGAGTAGCCCCCTTTGAGCACACAATACACTTAAGACAGACAGGAAAATGAAAACTAATATTTCACACTCAATCATAAAACGGTACACGCATGAAGTTAAACTCTGATGTCATCGATCTGGCACTGTTGCCAACTTGATATCTATTTATTGGATATTTTGGTTCTCCTACTGTTCATAAACATCATACTTGAATCACAGAGAGAAGTGTTTGCTAATTGTGAGTATTATTTAGGTGAGAATGTTTGTTTTGAACTTTTCACGTCATAAATTATACATAGTGAGCAACACTGCAATAAATATACAGTATAAAATGCAATAAACTGACGTACAACCAATTGATAAAATATACTAGGTTGGCAACACTGACAAAAGGATATTTTGCTTTCCCATGCCCACCATACTGATACAAATTTACTCCCCAGACAACATTTTTTCTTTTATGCCTTGTTTCTGATATTGCAAATTATTATTGTTTTCACAATTTTCAGGCATAGATTGCATGCTCTAAGTTGGAAACCCTGTATTTCGAAAATTGAAGTTGATTGGACCCATGAACTTGTGTTTTTGTTCTGGTGCCAGGAATTCCTCTGTGATGTTTGGCCCACACATTAAGATTCACCCTGTATATCCACACTGAATCGTCCAAAGAAGAAAACGCATAATTCTCATTAGCAGAATAATTTAATAACGCGGTGTAACGTCAATCAGCGACAAGTTTTCATTTTTTTCCAGTGTACAATATTACGGATTTCAAGGGAGAGAGTATGTAAACCACAACAAAACACTACAGAAGCGTGAGATAGGTTGTATCTCTGAAAATTAGAATATAGACATCAATCTACATGTCGACATTGTCAGCAAACATTACTTATATCTCCGGATCAAATGGTTGAAAACAAAGTTTTTACTCTTTTGTATTTCTAAATTCAAATCAACTAGAAAGTAACAAGGCGAAGATAAAAAAAGATACATATTCTTGTTCAAGACAAGAATTTAAAATGTGTTTTCTTAGTTTTGATGTATTTATTATCATTCTTAGAGACCAGAGAGGAAAGGCTAACGTGGAGGTATTTTCACCTCTTTCTAGCAGAAGAGAGAAAAGTTGTATCTCATCAATAAGAAAAGCTATTATTTAACTTTTGAAACTTGTATTCCGTAAACTGAAACCTTTAGAGATATTCTTTGTGACATTCTCAGAAATGCGAGAACGAAATGTAAAGAATTCAATATTCAGAACAAGAATGTAAAGTAAGGAACAAGAAAGGAGAAAAACAGAACAAAAGTATAACTTTTGAGTGAGGAATAAAAGAATCAAACAAAACTTTGAAATAAATTGAAGACGAGACAAACATAAGAAATGTGTTGAAATTATTATGTAAAAAAAAAAAAAAAAAAAGTGAAAGAATATTTCACAGAAGTAACGATTTCCAACAAAAGATGGCAGCACTACCTCCATATATGTCTAATGTATTTTTGTCGTTGCACGAAATTTCAATGCTGCTCCTACAAATTCAAGACTAGAGAGTTTAAACTTTCAGGGAAGAAAGTTCATAACCAATTCAAGAGTTCGATCAATGCCGATTCTTTTTTGTTTTCGTTTTTCTTCATTGTTAAAAATCGCTTGGTGTTTATTATGAATATCAAAATCTATAAGAATAAAGCCTCTTTCAACAATGAAGAAAACCGAAAATAAAAAAATCGACATTGATCGAACTCTTGAATTGGTTATGAACTTCCTTCCCTGAAAGTTTGAACTCTCTAGGCTAGAATTTTTAGGAGCAGCATTGAAATTTCGTGCAACGATAAAAATATATTAGACATATAGTGCTGCCATCTTTCGTTGCATGTCGATGCTTTACAGTAACTTAAAAGAAAACTTTGAAATCTCAAGACTGAAAAGAAAGAGAAACAAGATACGTGTTTGGAACTCGCAAGGAACAATCGAGTTATTTCCTTGCGTGTAATTACTAGTCGCTTCCAAACTACAAATATCGTACTTTCTAGGAATATATTTTATCCATTAAAATGTAGAATTCAGTATGTTGTGATTGGCTTTTGTAGGAGACAATACGGATTAATATCGAAATCTCCCTTTTCTTGTTTCATTCATTTTTCCTTTATTCTATTGAAAGGTATTGTTCTAGTTTTTCAAATTCGTGACGTTTGTTTTAGCGAAACGTATATATCATGACACGTACAATTAAATGGTGCAGAAGAGAAATTACATATTCCAACGCGCTGTCAAAATGCTTTCAACTGCTGGCAATGTACACGTCTCCCACCTATGAACAATGAACATTTTGTGTGAATTATTATTAAGTTTTGGATTTTGCCGCAGTCGACATTTCTATCTTTGAAATATTCGTTTTGTAGCGTCGGTGAACAGACGACCACATAGGTCAAACATATTTTTAGTTGGCTTATACTGCTTTCCCATGAAGTCACTCTATTGAGTTATATATATATATATATGGTGTTGGAACGAAGGCATTTCACACACGAGGACAATATATTTTATATATATATATATATATATATATATATATAAATTACAACCATATTCAATCCACTAGTGGATGAGGTCTCTCCCCGAAGGGAGGAGTTGGTCTACTGCTCCCACGCTGACCAGACGGGTTGGGAGAGGAGAGCTGAAGCTCCCACTGTGATCGCCACTGTCTTTTATTCACAGCAGCTCCACAATTGTCCTTACGATGCTCGGTCAACACCAAAAAAATTTTGAGCCCCCACCGGGAATCAAACCCATATATATATATATATTCCGGTACAGAAATGAAGTTTCAAATAAAACAAACAGTTCAAAATTTTGGATAGGCTTAGGCAACCTTAACCCTGGATGAGCAACATCTACTTTGTAAAGTACTATGGGTAACGTGGGGTGCGCTTTCCCCCCCAAAGAAAAAGGAACGAAATATATTAAAATTTATGAATTATATTTAACAAAACTTATTGATATAATTACTGAAAGACGTGCTCGATGGGAAATTAACCATAAATATATTACTGCATTAGGAAAAGTACACAAATGCTCAACTTCGAAGTAAATTCAGTGAAATTTCTGCCGATTTCTTTTTTATAGCAGTTTTTTTTAATAGTATTGTTTTGCCAGGGCTTGACAAACAGGATAGCTGCAAATATTACACAAAACTCTCGATTTTTTCCCTTGAATTCTAATGTGATCTAATTTACACAAAACTGACAAGTGAAAATAAATAAAACAAACATAAAATCAATTTTAATTATAAGTTCCACTATGAGTAACGTGGGAAAAGTGAACCCTCATATTGAATGTTCAGATAATTACGCTACTCAGTCACACACAGGGGTAGACTTACTGAACAGTTGCTGAAGAGAAAAAGAAACACATTGAAGCTCATGGAACGGAGGTGTAACAAAATAGAAGTATTAAAAATATATATAGATATAAGGTGCGTCTGCACCCCACGTCCAGGGTTAATCAACATTCGAAATTACAAACTATTTTGTTTTAAGCTTTCAGAAGATATTTGAGTTTGTAAGTTGCCATTTTGAGAATGTTATGTGCAGGATGAACCAAGGAATACTTTCCACTCGTTATATTTGGTCGATTAGTTCCTTGAAACATGTTAATTTATAATTCAAAGTGGACGAATAATCGTTATAGATTAATCTATATGTATGCAATTATGTGTGGTCTAGTGGTTATAGCTTCCTAAACGCCAACGTCAGCCAACGTCAAAATAAAAACATCACAAGTGATGCAATGGATACGTTGTGAATAGCTTCCACTCTCTTATGATTCAGAACAAGAGGGCTTATGGAAGCATTGGCTTAGTAAAAGCGTTCTAGTCCATTCTCTACGAATTTGTTGATGATTGTGAGGTAATTATTTTAACTTTAATTTTAGCTCACAGTTCTGAATCTTTCTTCACAGTTTAAAAATTTGTCGCCAATGCATGCAATATGGTTGTCAATGTTGCCAATCCGGTTCTAAATTCAGTTTTCCACATGACACTATGGCGGTGTATTTAATAATGTTTGATATTCGCTAGTGATAATTACCATCATACGTGAAGTGCAAAATGCAGTGTTGCAACCTCTAAATATTAATCATGTCAAACGTTGAAATGCCTATTCTATTTCTTTCTTGTCGTGTCTAATAATGTAAAAAGTTTCCGATTACAAAACAATTTATTACTAAAAGTGTTAAAATACCTTAAAACAAAGGATGAACTTTTAAACAGCCCGCTTTCATTACCTAAAAAAGGATAAAATAAAACTAATTTATATTTTTTCATTACTACAAATAAAAGCCATGACTAATGCCCCTCATAGTAAATAAATTAAATTATGAATCAACACAAACTGCACCCCGCGAGTTTATTTTTATAAAATATACTGGCAACACTGACAGTTGCAGTGTTTATGCATGGGAAAATGCACAGTGCTTTCTTGTCGTGTCGAATAATGTTAATGTCGTTTGGTTCAACTAGGTTTAAATGATTGAAAGCAATGTGAACAATTGATTATTATTAAGAACTTTGTTGGCGACACTGAACTACTGTAATAATCTAGACGGTTTCAGCGCTTCTGAGCAGTCTATACAAGACCTTTACTACAACAACTCAGTCGTGCCTCCACAACGTGAGGTTCAGGAGATATATTTTGGAACATGTTGGCAACACTGACAACTTGATGTCTGGGGACGGAAACACCCACAATATATTGCTATTGTGTCAAATAATGTTTAAGCCAAATTTGGTGCTGCTATGTTTATAGCAATGGAAATAAAAAATATATATATTATCATATAGAAAATTGGTTAGCAACACTGGAAAGTTAGGTGTTTGGGGACGTAGATCCCATCAGTGGTTTTGTATTGTTTCGAGTAATATTTATGCTAAGTTTGGCCTAGCTATGTCTAGTTCAATTGACGCAATTTGAACAAGTGTTTAAGAGGTTGGCAACACTGAACTACAGTAATGATATGACAATTCCGGCGGCTCTAGCCAAGACGAATCCAACAACTTATTAAGCATCTCTCTACACCTTATACTTCCTGAAATTTAATTTCTGGACAGGGACGGACCATTAGCGGGATTAGAAGGTCCCTTTTTGCTATACCTTTGCCATGAAGAGACATAAAACGTTATTTATGATAAACTTTAGAAACGCAAATAAGGTAATAATTTACTGCGTTTTATGTCATATACGTCCTCCACCACCATACATACAACAAGAGCACACACCACAAGCTATGCATACAGTACAAGAACATTCCTGAAAGCTCTACCTTGATCAACTTAAGCGTTCTATCATCATATAGATTTATTTAGTAAGATAGATCGTTATTTCACTTCCGAAATTTTAAAGTAAAATATGTTTGTCCTAATTTTAAGTTTGATATTCTTTCTAAGGAAATGTTAAATTATTTGATTTGTTTAAATTTTTGTTTATGGTCTTCAAGCATGTAAGGTCCAGGCCTGGATGGGGAAGGTGTATTGATCTGGATAATCACGAGGTACCTTTCTTCCTGCATGTGATGTTGATGTAGAAGCACAACTTTTATCGTCACTTGCGACAATTCTAGACTAGAGATGGGTCAAAAAATATCGTAGTGCTATTTCTTCAATGCTACTAATGGTTAAATTGCTATCACTGTAACGACTGATGAAAAGTAGCAGCTATTTGATTAACTGCTGTATTTCTCCGAACTTCACGAAGAGTAAAGACAACAACACACCAATGAAAGAAAGCAGGTACAAGCTGTTACTTAATTTCTTTGAATGGCCCTTATGAGCAAAAACAAACATGACCATTTTTACAAGCGTTAATGACACCTCTGTGCAGATTTGAAGCGGGGAGGTAAGGTAGACGGACCTCTCTCTCTTTCTCTCTTCCTTTACCCTCTCAAAGTCTTTGACCTCTTTAATAAAAAGGAACAAAGGTATACACAGTAACGCCAACCTAGCCACTTTGTGGATAAATCTAGCCAATTTGAAATCATCTCAGCCACCAGAATTTTTCTATTGTTGATAAAGGGGTTCAGTCACTTTCTACATCCAATCTAGCCATAAATGTGACAATGTTTTCAACATTAGGACACGGTGGAGGCAACGTGATAATTTGATGCGCAATGATGGCGGCTGAGGGTAGAATATCTAGTTTTCATTGATGAGAATGGACCTTGTTACGTATTGGGTCATATTGTTAAACAACATGAGAGCTTCAACACAAGATGTAGAGCTAGGAAATCAATGGATCTTCCATTAGGATAACGATCCGAAACATAAAGCACATCCTATCAGGGAATGGATCCTGTATATAGTACAAAAACTGAGTACACACCTCCCCAGTTGGTCGATCTTAACCTCACTAAACAAAATTGGGATGAGTTAGAGCGGAGAGATCAAAAATATCTCTCAAACAAGGAAACTAAGAAGAATGCATTAAGAGACGAATGGGCTGAAATAACTTCATCCGTAACAGAAGCCCTTCTTTTCTAAAAACCTAGAGATGCCAAAAGACCATAAAGGCAAATTCAATTCAAATGAACACAAAACCTAGAAGATGTAATTGTTGTACATGGAAAACCAACAAACTATTAAATATGCCTGCTGATCGATATTGTATTCAATGAATTTTAAGTACTGTTCGTAGACTTTTGTGACATGCAATACATTATTTTCTGATGCTTTCTGTTCAGATTTGTATAACTTTTTTATTTTTGACACGACGTAGGGTCTGTTTATGTATTAATCGTTACTCTATTCTCCTTTCTTCAATAAATTTACTGTTCTTATATTTATGGACATTTTACGAGTTGTACGTATACTTTCGTGAGTCACTGTGTACTAATAGTAAACGTTACTCTTGAACACGTCTGGAACGCCCTTGTGTTCAAATATATAAACATTTTACAATTAAAAATCAAGAGGAGCAATTTACATCATTAGAACTACTAAAGCTAGGAAGGTGATTAAAGTGCCGTTGGACAGGTTTCGGCAAGACTAGTTCAAACACATGTCGTTCATACAGATTGCAGGGGCAGCTCTTGAATTTCGAGGGGTGATTTGCAACTTTGGTACAATTGGGGCTAAGAAAATGGTTGAAGTATTGATGGTAGGATCTCGACTAGACGAATTCAAGCCAGTATCATTCATCCAGATTGCAAGGAGGTGCAAGAGATAGGGACGTTGACAGATAAAGGGGCAATTTGTATCATTGTAACTGCTAGGACTATAAAGGTGGTTCAGTTATCGTTGGAAAGGTCTCGGCAAGACGAGTTTAAACATATATCGTTAATAGAGATTTCAGAGGCAGGTCACGGCTTTCGAGAGGATTTTAGCTTTTGAACTATTAGGATTAGAAAAGTAGTTAAGGCGTCGTTGTAAATATCTCGGCAACACAAATTCAAACCCGTATCGTTTATTCAGATTCGAGGGGCAGTTCCCGAGTTTCGGAGAGGGGATATTTCAACTTCGGGTCTACTAGGGCTATGACAGTGATTGAGGTGTCGTTGGTAAGGTCTCGGCAAGTTGAGTTTAAACCCATATCATTCATTCAGTCTACAGGGGCGGATTCTGAGTTTAAGGAGGAAGGATTTTTACCTTTTGAAATACTAGCTCTAGGAAAGTTGTTGGGGGGGGGGGAGTCGTTGGTAAAATCTCGGAAACGAGTTCAAACTAGTATCATTCATTTAGTCTGCAGATGCATATCCCGAGTTTCGGGAGAGGATCTTCTACTTTGGAACTACTGAGGCTAGGAAAGTGGTTGGTTGAAGGGAGGTTGGTAAGATCTCGGCAAGACGATTTCAAACCCGTATCATTCATCCAGATTACAGGGGTAGTTCCCGAGTTTCAGGGGAAATTACAACTTTAGATTAACTAGTTAAGAAGGTGTTTCATGTGTCGTTATAAAGGCCTCACCACTATTTTTCGAAAGCGACATTGATCATATAAATACAATGGTCGCCGTTGTAGTCGCTTATGTGCACAGTCCCCTGACAGGGTTACGCTCACTTGTATGTTTCTAAAACCATGTGCTGCGTTACGTTTCGCGTTACTTTAGTAGTTTGTATTTGCTTCTTTTTTATTTCTTAGCCATCGTTGCTTTGATTATTTTCGTTTCTTATGAAACAATAAACTTTTCCAAGGTTTGGTTTTCTCCGGCGTTTTTTCTCAGCTACCCGTTCGTTTGCTACGCCATTCACTACGTCACGAATTGATTCCTATATGTTAATGATATCAATCTCAATTTTATCATTATTATTAACGTTATATTTTCTTTTAGTAGAACTGGCTAATATTTCGAATTTATTGGAGATTTTAAGGATTATCTCATATTTTTACTTCGATGGTCAGTTGTGTTGATCCTTTGTTTTTCCTGTCTGCGATAGGGAAATATAAAACAAATGGATAGGAAAAGATAATATAATATATTCAACGTTAAATAACACAATTGTGACTGCAGACATTCTAAGCTGAATGCCTACGCAGCTTCAAACGTGCTTCTCAATTCAATGTTGTCACTTACAATAACAAAGATTATTGTGTATCAAGTGATCGGAATTGCACTGTATCGAATGTTCTTGAACAGATGGCACTGAGCTTGCATGGTAACAAGTGGCTTTGATGGCTGCTTTCTACTTGAAGTTATGAGTGTCCTGTTGAGATTGACAATCAATACTAAAATTATTTCACACCTATGATATTCATACTCACCACATAAATATGAGATAATATTTATAATTAAAACAGTGATTATTTGCTCACCAATACTTTTCCAGAAAAAGTGCTTGGCGACTTGATGTTTCTCTACACTTCTTAAAGACAGAGCAGATAAAGATGTAGGACTAAAAAAATATGTAGAAGAAATAACCATTATGTAGTCCTAATATAAAATTTAGTAAACCAGTAGAATTAAGTAAAATTTACAAGGACTATTTTTCTTATAAGGCCACATTATTCCCTAGATTCATCTATATCATATAACTTACGATTCGTTGTTTACCAGTGTTTTGTGCATGTTGTGACGTGCTGATTTTGCAGGGCAGATTCTGTAAACGATGGAGATAATTATGTGCTGTGATCGCCCTAAATAATGTTTTCATGATACTATATTCACTAAGTTCCAGATCGTAGGGCTGAGGGAGGTTTATGGTGACTCTGCTTTTATATATGGATGAATAAATGAATCAGAGACAACAGAGAAACGACAAGGAGGAAGGTGTCCACAGATTGTAGCAGACAACACTTGGATGGACACTATTTAAGAAGGAAACACAGTTAATATTGCATACTATTCGCACAAATTGAATCAGTATCTCTGGAACAGGTCACATCTCTTGGTATCGCATCCTATAGCCCAAGACGACAATGAAAGATGCTCTACGTCACATCACATGAAGTCCGTAGTTCATAAATGGAGTAGAGATCCTTGAACCCTCTATTAATTGGCTAGATCAGCCGGTGTGATTTTGATTTGTTCTAGATGACGGAATCTCTAAGAGGAAGACGTTTCTGTCACATTCCTAGTATCATATCTGCTACAGGGTACTATTTTCGGAATGCTGTGAGTGGAATGCACCACGTGCCCGTGTTGTACAGTAACAGAAGATACGTTAAAGAATGGTGACCGCCACGAGGTTAGCCCCTGTCGTACTGTAATTTATGCATTTCATGTTACCACTACAAGTAAAACGACTCTCATTCATTGCTGTTTATCTTCAGAGGAAAAGAATGAACCTTTGTTTATTTAAGAAACATTTCTTGTAGAGGCCATGTTTTCTCCTTTCTTTTTGGAGTTCTTAAATTTAAATGCTGTTTCCTTGGACGTGATCGCATGTCGTCTTTAAACTATCATATTTACAATGTTCATACATATTTTACGGGAAGAGTTTGTCAGGTAAAAGACCATAATAAAATTGAGAAAGAAGGTAAAAAACGGATATTAATCTAGCGAGGAAAGTTGTCCATTAAGTTACGATGCATTAACTCCATGAGGTCCATAAAGGAAGTCAAATTTATAATTTATGTGTCTGTCGGGGGAGCGTGCTTTACTTACGTTGTTGAAAAACCAGATAGGTTAGCGACTAAATAATGAATTTTCGTGTGTTCGTTCTTTAAAGTTTACTTCCTGGCAATCTTCTTTAATGATTTAGTTAACTCGTATTTTCTTTTTCTTTTGTTTTCTTCGGTTCATCCCAAACAAAAGGGGACGTTACTGGTTACTACCTCACCACTTTATGCTTGTTTTTCGTTAAAGCAAAATTACAGCTAGAGACACTGGTACAATCTACTCACGCAGAAATGTTTTTTCGGGAACATTCGATTTAAGTTTTCAATCAACTCACATTTATGAGACAAACAGGCAGTGATGACACAAGCCTGTTACATGTCTGAACGACGATTTGCCGATCTGTCTCATAAATGTAATTGATTAAAAAAAATAACATTTCCAAAATTCATCTCTGGGTGAGAATAGAATCATCATAATACCAACATTCAATGGAAGTCAATCGACACTACTACAAAAAAGAAGAATGTTTTATGAGTGACAGTTTTAGGTTTGAGTTAGATCCGGTCGTGCTCCCCTTAGTTGTTATTTTAAATCAGTTTTCATATATAGATTCGTATACGATAGGTTACCATAAAGAACACTTTAACAATACTTTTAGTCATTCGTCTACATATCAGAGCGATGAGAGAAAAACAGAGAGAAAGAGAGAGAGAGAGAGAGAGAGAGAGAGAGAGAGAGAGAGAGACAGACAGACAGACAGACAGACGAAAAGATGCAGTAAATTATTGATCGAGGAACAAATTGCAGGTCGATACTGTTGTGTGGTGGAATTATAGATTCGGTTGCTGATAATTGCTTTCCAAGGTTTAGGACTGAGTGATTATATATATATACTGAGTGATTTTAATAATAGGATATACTTCTACGAGATTGTCCTTCATGTATGAGAATATGTAAGTGTCTGGACATTTGATAGTTCAATCTATTGATGACATTACCTTTAATAAATTAAGCCTTAAATATAAGGATAAGTATATTATCTACCATTACTAGTCTGGGCAAATTTTCACCCATGAACTAAATTTTATTTAATTCCGGAAACTAAATTTCTTCATCTTTTTTAAATCCTGAACATACTCTAAGCTATCAAATAACTAAAGGAAAGTTTCTTTTTTTTTAATGATCTATTAGCAATTGTTTAAAACTACTTGGTAATATTGTGCTTTTATTGACAATTTTTTTCACTATATTTATAATTAACTAACTAACTAACTCTATGGCTTATGAAACTCGCAAGTTCATCGCCGTAGTGACAAACGTTTGCCATTGGATTCTATCCTGGGCAACATCAAGCCAATGTTCATCACGAACACCTACTTCTCGAAGATCTCTTCTAATATTGTACTCCCAACGACATCTTGGTCTTCCCAATGGCCTCCTTCCATCCGGCATTCCAACCAGGATAGAATATAATCTTCGTTCTTACCCATCCGAGCTACATGAACGTCGAGATTTCATTATTTTTACAACATCTGGTGAATCGTACAGTCCCTGGAGTTCTTCATTATGCAGTCTACTCCATTCTCCAGCCATTTCGACCCGTATATATTTCTCAAACCCTTATTTTCAAACACACGTAATTTATGTTCACCTCCTATGATCGTACTCCAACTTTCGCAACCGTAAAGTATTTGCGGCAGAATAACCGTTCAATTTATTTTCAGTTTTAACTTTCTTGATATTAATCGCAAGGTTAAAAGTTTCTGGACTGAATAGAAACATGCATTGCCCGATACTAAATTAATTTTTATTTATTTTGTGACCTCATTTTTTGCTTTTACGTATACTCCCAAGTATTTAAATTTCTCTATGACCTCATCTCTAATTCTTGTATTTTTATTTCCTTCATTCCCTGTGTTTCGGCTTGTTATCATGTATTTTCTTTTATCTATGTTTACCTGTAGACCTATCTCATAGCACGCTTCTATTAAGACATCGGGTTACTTTGTAGTGCATCTACATCGTCCCCTATTAAATTTACATCATCCGCATATACGAACAGTTGATTCAAACCATTCAGTGATAGTCCCTTTTTCTCCCCTTTAACTTTTAAAATCGCATATTCTAACACAAAGTTAAACAGTAGTGGGGACAATACATCGCCTTGTTTCAATCCGTTGCGAATCTTGAAACTATCTGACATACTATCCTATCTGTACTCTGCTTATGGGGTCGCTGAGACACATCTTTATTAGTTGAACCATTTTTCCCGGAATTTCAAATCGTATCAGGATACTGTATAACTTTTCCCTTTTGATAGAATCATATGCTTTCTTAAACTCAATGAATAGCTGGTGAACCGTTCCATTGTATTCCCATTTCTTCTCCGAAATTTGTCTCAAGGCGCAGGACAGTCTGGTCCAACGTGGATCTATTTCTTCTAAATCCACATTGGTGATCTCCAATTATTTCATATACGTATACACTCAGGCATGTTACTTAATACTTTGTAACAGGTTGGAAGTAACGAGATTCCGCGGTAATTATTACAGTTCGATTGATCGCCTCTTTTGTAAATCGAAAACTATTATTGAGGTTTTCCATTCCTTTGGAAGCTCTTCTTTTTTTCATATAGCACTTATCAATTTATGTAGTTCCTTGATTAGTGCCGTTCCTCCCGCTTTAATTAATTCCGCTGAAATGTTGTCTATTTCTGGTGATTTGAAATTTTTAATTTCTTTACCGACATTTCGATCTCGACCGCGCTGGGTTCGGGAATCCACGGTTCTGCGGTATGGATTTCAAATTCGTGTGTTTGTTACCCGCTGTGTACATTAAGATGTTCGTCGAAATAACTTTTCCACACATCGACAATTTTAGTCGGATCCTCCTGAAGATCTCCACGTTCATTTCTAATCATGCCTAACCTCGGCTGGGAACCTTTTCGTAACGAGTTTACCCCTTTTTATAGATCTCGTATGTTATTTGTAAATATACAACTATTGTAATTAATAATTATAGTTGTAATTGTAATTATTGTAATTAAAATTGTAATTAAAATATGATAAATGTGAAAATAATGTTTTGACTCTTTAAGATTTTGTTGTTTGGTGCTGTACTTATTAGAATGAGATATTTATTCTTTTTAAACTTTGTACTTGCATGCTTTCAAACAATAATCAGAAATCAGCACTCTTTCCTTGTAAAATTTAATATAGACAAATGATAAGAATAAAACAGAATGCCTCTTGAAGAACTTTGATTTTGAAATGGAATACCACCTAAGTATACAGTAATTCAGATACAAAATATTACTTCAGAAAAGCCTTTTCATATAATCATTTGTATAGACTTAATGGGATAAACATTGCTATAAATAAACTCTCCTGACAAATTTCAGATACTGTGTCATCTAACCGAGCAGTGGTTCTTCCACTGACACAAACTACTCCTGTACAATCCCGAACTCAGCGCACGTGCTTATATTGTTTATGTCGCTGGTAGTTTAGTAAAAGTGCCACCGATTGGCCATAGAGGTGGGCGTATGACTTATTTGCATTTTGCCCTGTGATTCCTATGCATAGTCCATTTTCTTTTCACAAACACAAGATCTTTGTGCAAGAACGAATTGACAAGAATACAATAAAATACAATTTAGTTTACTTTGTATAATTCCAAGCGTGGTTTATTCCCTTCACGTCACTCGCATGTGTGAAATGAATTATGATAGTTACATTTTTAGCATGTCAAATTTTTGTAGTATTTACCATTTTCAGTCTTCAGCCTAATTGGTAACTATTTTTACAATTTCCAAAATGTCTTACCATCACGTCCCTAGTTTTTGTCTGTGAAGAAATGAGTAAGAAAAAAGACCTTGGCCTAAATTCAAGGTGCTATCCAAATATCAAACTTGATATCACTGAAATCCATTACGCAAAATATCTGACGTGGAAAATACAGTTTGCCATCTTTTATTTCCACAAGAGTTGCCTTGTAGGTAAAGTACATATTACGAAATATTCCTGTAAAGCTACTCGACACATTGGTAACTGAGGAGAAAATTCTGGAAGAACTTTATAACAGTATTTTAATATTATACAGCAATTTCAAATGCATTGGTCAATTAATGATTTACTCTCATTTTGTCTACATAAAATTCCACCTTCATTTGACATAGTAACTCTCACTTGTCACAATCTCGATATATTGTCATGTTCAAACAAACCTAGAGTTTCCATAATAACACGTATCTTGCCAATGATTGCCCTATATTTCCTCTACGTCAACTGCGATCATAATATGTGCCATTCTGAATTAATTTAACATTTGAAAATTCATAGATAACAGTTGTATGTTCCAACGTAACAAGGAAAACAGGAAAAGATTAGAAGCTTGTGAAGGATTCGAATCCACGATATGGGAATGAAAGTTCAATAACCGCGAACCTTAGGGATCTCGACCACATTGTCTATGTTCAAGGCGGTTTAAGTCAGACCAGTTCTTCAACTGCTGCATTTATAGATAGCTTTCGGCCTTTTCTCCTAAACATGGGTATTGCGTCCAATGGCTTTACATTCTACTTTATGTACTCTACCTGTAATGAAACTGTCCTGGGAAGCGGATATATTAAAGTAGTGACTCCTCCTTGTTGGTTAGGATCAGAGACGTGAACAGAGTTTAAACAGTGTCGCCTCCCCCAGAATCAATTGAAAGATTGAGATAAGAAAAAAACTGGGCAAATCGAGAAAACTGTTTCGCCAGGAGGTGTGAAAGAGACTTCTAACGCTCCTCCCGTGTGTTTGCTTACCATTTCTTTAAAAAAAAAAAAAAATCTTTCCAATTTTTTTTAATAAACCACTTCGAGAACTGGACTGAACTAGTCGTAACGAACAATATAATGTCATTAATTCAAAAATGAATTTTTGAACTTTTGTCTGATTATTGTCATCAACTCATTAATATTATTAAGTAGCCACCCACCATCACTATGACTGGACCACCAGAGCTCAGATGAGTTCTACTGGTTTAGAAGGTAGAGAGACAAGTAAAAAGAAACTTTCGTCAGACTCACCACAGAAATCGTGGGAGGTGAGGAGATTACTACAGGGATTCTCAGACACAGTGAATGCTACCGAACTAATTTTCTTAAATTGACTGTGAGGAACAGATACGCACGAGAGACGGGAAGGAAAGGCAAGAAATTGGTTCTCTCTCTCTCTCTCTCTCTCTCTCTCTCTCTCTCTAACATTTTTTGTTAGAGCGATGTGATTGGAGAAACTTCCCGCTGGGAGTAAATGTGTGAAAGAAATGGTGTCGATCCACAATGGTGGATTAGAGCAATTCAAGAAAATCTTGAAAAGAAAGGTGGTCTGTAGAAGAAAGATTGGAAGAGTTAACTTCATGGTTAATCTTCGATCAAACCATTCTTTTTGCTATTTTCTTTGGTAAGATAAAATGACATGGTTGATTTTTACACTGCATGGTTTACAAACCTGGTCAAATTAGCAAGAATTTAAGATTACGTTTAAATAATAAAGCAATGATTTAAAGCATTGTTTCTTCCATTGAAATCAACTGAGGGTGGTCAGAAGCAAATGGGTGTAAGTGCATACATTTCATATCATACATAAAAGATGAAGTTAATTTATGCTTTCAATCTCACTTTTACCAATTTGTTTTCAATCGTCTCAATTCAATGATTGTTATCCTATTAGAAGATATCCTGGCACGAATTTCATATCAGGTTGGATTCGGACATTATATCCTACTCGTTTGAGTTATATACAGTTCTAATACTCCTGAATCTAGTATATAATTATGCGTCTGACAGAGTATCAACTACAAGTGTACAGTCACGGACGAAAGTCGTTGCCGTATCATAAAATTTCTTTTGCAAATACAATAACTCTGAAATTAACGGACTGATTTGGGTATAGTCTTCAGTAAATTGAAGAGAATGTAATTGTCTTTAAGTTACATCAAACAGAACACAAATCTGTTCACACATTCCAAACTTACTTGCAAAAGAAATTTTATTAAATTAAAATTTGGGTATGATAAACGAAACGTAAAATAAAATATTTACAAAAGTATATATCACAACAGAAATATATTCAAAATTTACAACCAAGCGTATATTTTATATAGCTTTAGTTAATTTTTCTGTATATGTTTCACGAGAAACATACCTCTAATAATAGATTGATAATGTTCAAATACTACCGTATTGGCCCTAATATAAGCCGCTTTTATTTTTCAAATTTCGTACATGAAAATTTAAGGTGCGGCTTATTTGCGCGGCCGATAAATTTTTACATGTAATAGAAACTTGAAATGTAGCGCACGTTGCTAATTTTCTCATTTTGAAACGTAGCAACAATGCCGTACGCTCGTGTTTCGAATTGCCAGCAGTCGTATGGTACGTATCACACATTGCATTTACCGTTAGTTGCTTGATAACGACACACAATTGAAGGATCCTACAACAATCAGCAACAAGATGCTTACTGACAAAGGACACTTCAAAGCGGTACACAATTCGGTGTTTGTTGCAAACAATAATTTTTATTATAAAAAAGTGGCTAGTGTTGTAAGAAAATTTTTTATTCAGAGAAGCTTTAAAACGAAAGTTAAAGAAAGCTACCGTATATGACGCAACACTGTAACCAGTCTTCGTATAACGGTAATCGTGCTCTTTTATGTGATAGGATAAATTAAAACAGTTAGTACGTAGGGTACCGTAAATGTATTCTTCAGCTACCGGTATGAGTGAAAACGTAGAAAGAAAAGCTTCAACAATCTTGGGAGTTCGGCGCAGTTATGATGCTTGTTTCAAACTTGCAGTTATTCGTTATTCTAGGCAAACGTCTAATAGAGAAGCTGGCAAAACGTTTGGTTTGGACGAATCAAACGTGCGGCGCTGGATCGCCTCGGAGATTAAACTGAAAAATGCCAGTACAATCAGAAAATCTTTCAGATGACCAACAGTTGGGAAATACCCTGAACTAGAACATAGGGTCCTCTCCTTTGTACAAGACAAAAGGAAAGAAGGGATGCCCATCTCTCGACAAGTAATCCAGGTAAAAGCGTTGGAAATAGCGAAGACCCTAAACATTTCACAGACAGAATTCCATAGGAGTATCGGTTGGTGCCGCAGGTTTATGCGTAGAAGTGGCCTTGTTCTCCGACGAAGCACTTCATTAGCACAGAGACTACCAGAGGATTTTACTGAGAAACTGGTCAACTTCCAGAGGCACGTCATTGAATTGCGTCAACGCCACTCTTACCCATTACACCAGATCGGCAATGCCGATGAGACACTCGTATTTTGGGACATGCCGAGCAATTTGACAGTTGACAATAAAGGGGCGAAAAGTAGTTTATTGAGAACAACTGGAAATGAAAAACAAAGAATCACTGTGATGTTGGCGGTTACGGCAGATGGAGGGAAGCTGCCTCCGTACGTTATTCTAAAGCGCAAAACTATGCTCAAGGAGAATTTCCCTAAGGGATTAATAATTCGTTGTCAAGACAAAGGTTGGTTGACAACTGAACTAATGATAGACTCGCTAGCTACGGTTTGGAATCGCAGACCTGGTGCGCTGCTCAGTAAGAGGGCTATGTTAGTGTTTGATGCCTTTAAAGGTCAACTCACACCTGAAGTAAAGATTGAAGACGGACGTAGTCGTCATACCTGGAGGTATGACATCTAAACTACAGGTGCTAGATGTCGTCCTGAACAAGCCTTTTAAAGACCATCTCCGGAAACAGTATTCGGATTGGATTCTAGAAGGGGGTCATGCATTCACTCCATCTGGGAAGATTAAGAAGCCATCTATCAGATTTATGTGTGAGTGGGTTCTCTCTTCATGGCACACAATATCACTAGACTCTATCATCAAAGAATTCAAGAAATGCTGCGTGTCTAATGCTCTGGATGGCAGTGAGGATGACGTAATTTGGGAGGAGAAGGATGGTACCAGTAGTGGCAGTGATAAAACAAATACAGATACCGGTAGTAGTGAAGTTAGCAGTTACATTAGAGAAGACTCTGATTAGTTGTACCGGTATTTGTTGTGACTTACCCACATTATACAGTAACTGAAGAAAAATGTGTTCAAGAGTGACCCTATAGTGCAAACAGAAAAATGTGTTTAAGAGTGATCCTATAGTGTATACAGTTTTGTAACTGGGCAATGTGACAGGTAAAGGACCCCAGAAAAATCCTTATGGAAATGGGGTCCCGGTCAAATGTTACAAAACTTTGCTGAATGATAGTCCTGAACGAGTACATCAAAAGTGTCAATAGGACCTAGGTCGGAAAAAGTAGTGTTCGCAAGCTACAGCCTCCGGAAGTTACCGCATGTACGTAATAGTACTCAACATCGAGGTCCTGTACGAGCACGAAAAAAAAATGGAAAGAGAGACTAAACCACCAAACCACGACGTATTTTGATACGCAGAGCTCGATTTGTGCTTAGAAATACGCCACTGACCTACAGTCTTCAGCAAATCGCTAAAGAACCTGCAGGAAAATGAAAAATTGTCGATGGTAGGCAGTTGTGCTTAAGAGGGAAAAGGTACCTTAGAGTTTTGCGGATCTTGAATCCGACTCTACGGCTGCAATTGCTCCATCGAACTGCAGTCGTGAGAAAGAGCAATCATGTCCGAGCACATGCTATATAAAAATAAGGTTTTGGGGTATAAGATCCAATTCGCACACTTGTGATTTTAGGCGCATTAAATGTGTTTTCCTCCGAACTACATTTGTAAAGTGACCTCGCATTCGAAGTCAGCAACATCTAAAATCTATATAAATGTAGATTGCACCTGATTGCTCGACTTTGTCTCAATGTGACCTTGATGCGAAATGAAAATTACCTTCAAAATGACCGACAGACAAGCTGACCTCGAATTCGAACTCAGCGACCCCCAAAAAATAGCATATAACAAATGGTTGTACTTGGTTGCGCGGGTTTTTCTCAGTATGACTTTGAAATGACCTGATACAGGGATCTTGGATTCAAACTCGGCAACCCCAAAAACCTCTATAAATGTTGATTGAACGTGATTGCTTTTTCTCAATGTAACCTTGATATGTCTTTGAAATGGTCATCAGATGACCTGATACAGTCATACTGACCTTTGATTCGACCTCAGTGACCCAAAATATATATAGTAGGTGATTGGACTTGATTTCTCGGCTTTGTTTCCTAGTTTTGTATTACACGATCTCTTGCCTTCATTGGTCGGATTCAATGTGATCTAGCCTTAACTGGTTGCATAACATGCAGTTTTGCCTTGACTGCCCAGAATGAATGGAGTCTTCCTTTACGCTAATTGAATGCAATCTTGCCTTTAGTGGCGGGGCTAGAGACATCTTGCCTTAGCTGGTAAGGTTGAATGTGGTCTTTCTTATAGAGTTATAGGTCTTCCGAATAGAATTCTTGCCTTACGTGATCGGATCGGGTGCGGTGTTACGTCAGTCAGTCAGTCAGTCAGAGTATTGGCGTTTAATGAGTGAAGTGTCGAGCTGTATTAGCTCATGACTTCAATATGGTTGGATGACGGGGTGAGATAGGTCATGTGATTGATTAGGGAGCAACTGTCGCATCCCTAAGGTAGTCAATGAATTCAAAATTTGATTATAAGCCTAAGTGACGAGGGTGGGAGGAAGGAAGTTGTCTTTGCGAGGCTAAGATGTTAAAGGTGGTCAGTGAGGCTAGTTGTTAATTATCCTTCCATAAAAGTAGTAATGAAATTTATGTATTTTATCTAAATTTTTGACAGGTCATTTGTAATGTGGATGGGAGTGTTAGCTGGGGTGAGGCATACGATGAATGTGACGAATAGGATTGGCTGTGCCTATGGAATGTAAGGATGGATTGGGAGAATGGATTATGCGATTCCAAAAAAGTTGACATTGTAGTTTGATGACATCAGTGAGCATGGGTAGAGACAACAAAAGCTACATCTACAAAAAAGAAACCACAACAGTCTTCAACTACAAAAACTTCCACTAAACCGAAAAATAACTCAACAGATAATGGATTCTCTTTATCTGATATCTCTACATTTGGATCAACAATACTTACAATCTTTGAACAACTAAAATGCCTCTTCCAAGGATTAAATGTGATGAAAATGCTTACAAGAATCCAACAAGGATTATCACAACTTACACCAAACTCTGGACTTCTCGTTACACTTTCCACAATAGTGCAAATCATTGTCTCTGTCATCGATGATGGCACTGAATAGACCAAAATCAACACGTCACCTACGGATTGCTTTCTTCAATGCCGATGGAGTATTCAGACAAAAGCACTTAGTTCAATACTTTCTGTTCGAACATAATATAGACATACTTTTGCTAAATGAGAGTCATCTCGAACCTTACCAACGTTGGAAAATTCGCAACTATTCTATACTTCGTTCTGATCGACCAACTTTAAAAGGAGGCACTGCCATCATCTACAAAAATTATTTATCAGCTGAAGAACTCACACTTCCTGCTCTCCAATCTATAGAAGCTACTGCTATCAAACTTCTCACGCCAGATTCAGACATAATTTTTATAGCTGCATATAAAGCTCCACCTACTCCTTTAAATATTGATGATCTTCGTAAATTAAGTGCTTTAGGAACAAGAATCTGCATAGCTGGTGACCTAAATTCTAAACATTCAAACTGGAACTCTCGAACTGATAACACTGCTGGGAAAAAACTCTATCGTGCATTACCACAACTTCCAATCATTCCACTTGCACCTACTGAACCAACGCACTTTCCTACTAATGGAACCAGGCCTGACGTGCTAGATATGGCACTACTAAAAGGAATTGCAGTAACTGATGGACCTCACGCTATTCATGCCTTAGACTCAGATCATATACCTGTTCTAATGGAAATTTATCCACATCACTCAATAGAATCTCGACAACTTCCACCTGTTTACACCACTGATTGGGATCGCTACACTCAGATTGTTGCTCGCACTACGGACACTCGCATACCTCTTCATTCACAACAAAACATTAATACAGCAGTTGACACTATAACCACTACAATTAAATCAGCTTTGTATGCGACTACCACTTCCACACATCAGCCTTTTAATAATAAACAATTAACGCCAGAGAAACTCCGAACGCATGCTCTAATAGCATTAAAAAGATGGTTACGTCGAAAATGGCAAAATACAAGAATCCGGCAATATAAAGTTCTTTGGAATTTCTTATCACGTCGCGTCAAATTCCGACTTCAACGTCTTGCAGCACAAGCATGGTCAGCTAAACTACAACAACTCACAGCGCCAAACCATGAATTTTGGACCTTAGTTAAATCCTTCACAAAATCAACTCCGAAAACCATAAATAGACCATTACATGGACTCCAGGGTCTTGTTTACTCCTCACATGAGAAAGCTGAAGTTCTTGCCGACCATCTCGAAACTCAGTTCATGGTAAACGCCGATCCATATGATGAGGATACAATAGAAGAAGTTCACCAATATCTTCACTCGCATTCTTTCGACAATCCTTTTGATCCAGCCACATTAATCACTCCACGAGAAGTAGCATCTGTCATTAAGAAATTACATAATCGTAGAGCTTCTGGACCAGACAAAATCTCTCCACTTGCATTAAAACGACTTCCACGCAAAATGATTGTCTTAACAACCAAACTCTTCAATGCAATCCTACAATACAGTCACTTTCCACCTCAATGGAAGATTGCTAAAGACCATACCCAAACCAGGCAAAGATCTGCTCTACCCCCAAAACTATCGTCCGATCAGTCTACTATCAACTCTTAGTAAAGTATTCGAAACACTCATACATGCACGACTTAGTAAATTTGTACAAACACAAAATTTAATTCCTCACCATCAATTTGGCTTTCGCTCTCACCATGACACAACTGCACAACTTGTACGAGTAGTAGAAGAAATCACTTTGAATTTCAATAATTGTGGGCATACCATTGGCATTTTCCTGGACACATCAAAAGCATTTGATCGAGTTTGGCATCAGGGTCTACTCTACAAACTTAGTGTTACGTCAACTGGTAGGATTGACTGATGTGTTACCTTCACTAGCCGGATTGAACTCGGTCTTGCCTTCATTGGTCGGACCAAGAGCGATCTTGTCGTAATTGGTCGAATCAAATGTGGTTTTACTTTACCTGGTTGGATTACATGAAATCTTACCATAACTGGTTGGATTGAACACGGTCTTACCTGGTCCGATTGAATGTTAACTTGACCTAACTAGTCGGATTAAACGCGGTATGTCTTAATTGGTAGATCGATTGAGCAATTGTAACCTCAGATTCGAGTTACAGATGAGCACACACATTCGGTGACTTGTGTCGTTCGAGCAATACTGCCTACTATCGCACTTATCCATTTTTTTCTGAAGGTTCTTCGGCGCTTTTCTGAAGACTGCAGTTCGATGGAGCAATTGCAACCGTCGATTCGGATTCAGGATCCGCATAAGGTGACTTGTGCCGCTTGAGCAGAAAACTGCCTACCATCGACATTCTTCACTTTTCTGCAGATTCTTCAGCGATTTGCTGAAGACTGTAGGTCAGTGGCGTATTTCTAACCGCAGAATCGAGCTCTGCGTATCAAAATACGTCGTGGTTTGGTGGTTTAGTCTCTCTTTCCAATTTTTTTTCGTGCTCGTACAGGACCTCGATATTGAGTACTATTACGTACATGCGGTAACTTCCGGAAGCTGTAGCTTGAACACTAGTTTTCCCGACCTAGGTCCTATTGGAACTTTCGATGTACTCATTCAGGACTATCATTCAGCAAAGTTTTATAACATTTGACCGGGACCCCATTTCCATAAGGATTTTTGCGGGGTGCTTTCTCTGGACTGATTTTTTTTCTCCTTTCCTCCGTAAAATTAAGGATGCGGCTTATACTCGGGTGCGGCTTAAATTCGGCCAATACGGTATTTTCATTTGATAATGTCTTCCTCATAAATTAATTGCCGTACTATGTATTTCCCATTTGAATTATCTAAGATGTTTAGTTACTAAAATTTTCAACCAAAAAATAATTACATAAAATAAATTTTGAGTATGAACTTAAGAGCGGACACTATATAACTATGACAAAATAATGAACTCTGTGTAATAAATAATGCCCCTAAAGAATAGAACACAGCTAAAACCAGCTCACTTTCGATGACCCCGTCCGAAATTTGATCCGGTCTTGAACCGAACGACCAGACTGATTGTGATTCGGATATCTGATGATCAAATCTTCACTCAATTTACCGGTTCACGGTGACTCGGCCCTGTTCCTGTGATTTGAAACAAACAATATTGTAATTTATGAGAGTCCTTGAAAAATTGTCTTTTGTACGGGAACTTCATTTATTTTAAAGAATTTTAAAATAGTTTCATGCTATTTACTCTATTTAATATTTCAGACACGCAATTATTTCAGAATAGCCTTTCCGAGGATGATGAGGTTATGTGAATACCTCTGGCGTATTTTTCTTCTTTCGAGGGATATGAGATTATTTCTATATACTAGTACTGTTAGGGACTTTTCAGGGTCGTGTGTTTCATGCTCTGGGAGTTAACACTTCCGTGCTGCCCTGAAAGAAACACTATTGAAACGTCGCAGTGTATAATAAGGAAATAATTAAATGTTTACTTTGCCTTCTGGGACGTTGGGTCGCAACCAGTTCACCGGATCCCAAAAATATACCCGATGATCCAGTTCAATACGTGATCCGTTTCAGCTCCGAAGATAACACAAAACACTTCGCATAATAAACAGATAGTGTTCTAATATTTCCATTTGATAATGATTGTCTCATTACTTAATTGTCGTACTATGGATTTCGCGTCTGAATTATCTGTGCTGTTTACACTGAATATCACAATACACCTAAGGTGCACAATATGCCACGAAAGAAATTTAGTGCATAATATATTAACTTTTCCTGATATTAATTTGTACACCACATTTTTAGTTCAAATATGAACTTTTGGTGTGCTGATACACAATTGATGCACAAAAAGAATTTACTTAATAGTAGCAAATGTACTCTAATCTGAAAACGTACTCCACATAATGTGAACTTGATGTGTGCAAAATATGCACTAAGGGTAAGAAGCCAATAAAAGGACACATTGAGCACACAAAAGCTCACAATTTTTGCTCACTTAAAGTTCACATGCGGTCATATAAAGTTAATTTTTAGTGAACCTTTTGTGTGCCTATTGTGCCGGGAGATTTGCTGTGTAGTTAACAGCAATTTGAAACAAAATACAATTATAATTAATAATTATGTGAATTTAAGACAATGTACTGAAATTTATATACTAGTAAATAATACAACCAAGAATGGTTTGGCGACGATATGAATATTGGCATATGAGTATCGGAAATGAAGCTGAAGAAACATGTGAAGATCGGACGTGACAATGGTGAATATCCAGGAAGAGTGTATCCAATTCAACAGAAGCACATACAATCAAAATATCGAACGAAACGATTGTCATGTCACAAGATCGATAGCGACCTATTAACTTTAACTAGCTAAACTCATCTGAAGTTTGTTTCTGTCTACCGGTTTCCGTTAATGCACTAGCCTGCGTTGCAAAACCTTTCTTTATTTTGTCTCAGTTCGAAGGTCTGATACTCACAAAGAGAAAGTCAATAAGATTACACCGAAACCTACCTTGAAATTGTGCTAGGAGAATCTACGCCCTATAGAGAGGTAATATACAAATAATAGCTGCCCATATTAACTGCAAGGTGCCGAAATTGTTGATCGAAGTATACAAAAAGTGTATTTTTTATAATTCTATCTACAGCAGTCACTTCTATTTCACTTTTGTCCTGGAATAAAACACTGCCGAGTTGTAGAGTCACTTCCTTCATCGCAGAGCTCTTCGGCACTGATGTATTTAAGGGGTTTGGAGCCACCGAATGTTTGTAAAATACGCAAAAATATATGAATTTTACAAAAAACATAATTTTGGTGGCTCCAGACCCTATTAATACGTCCCTGGCGAGGCGCACTGCGATGTGATAAGTGATGCAACAGCTCAGCAGTGTTTCATTCCCGCACGAAAGTGAAGAACAAGTGACTTTTCTAGAGTGAAACACAAAAGCATACTTTTTGTAGATTTCGCACCAATAATCCAACTCTCATCTCGGTACTTTTCAGGTAATATGGGCAGCTAATGTTTTGTATGTTACGTCGTTTTGTATATTACGACGTAGATTCTCCTAGAAAAAAAATCAAGGTAGGTTTCGATAAGATCTCATTGACGATAGTTTTTAGTCTATTTAAAACCAGACCTGCAGTGATTGTTAAGTATATGGTTTTGGCCATATTGATATCATCGTTTGTTGTTTTAGCTGTTAACTAAGGTAAACATTGCCAGCCATGTTGCAATACCACGTCCTTTCATCGTTTTTGGGATATCCATTCTCAGTCTCCTCTGCGTTGTTGGTGTTTTTTCTTGCAATGTTTCTTACATCCTACCTTACTTGCCTCGTTCATGATTAGTCCTTGTTTGTTTGTATTTGCTTTTTTGTGATTTTTCTTATTGCGTTGTTTCAGTGTCTCATTCGTTTTGCGTGGTTCGTTGTAATTCTACTTTCAGATTATTTACATTTCTCTTTTATTCGTTTGAGATATCATAATGTTCATGTGCATTACATACTGAGGATGTATCCTCACCAGAATGCGAACGAGGGTCTACATAAAGGTCACTGAACTAGAATCTGAAGTAAGTTTCTATATGCTTTCGTTTAGGTGCTACTGTTTATATTGCAGATTTATCTCGTCCTGCCTTTCGTGTAGGTTCTAACATGTGGTAAGGACAGATGGACAAAGTGAAATTAGAAGATTATAATCATTATTTTTATGTCCACTAAAAATCCTTGAAGGTTATACACACATAATATTAGTATTAGTATGATATCTTTAAAACATGATATTATTTTCGGTAAACTCTTACATTAATGAATTTCATGTGCTTTTACTTTCATAGTTTACATATTACCTAAAACCTTGTTTAATTATCTCGTCAACGAAGATTGTTTTATACACAATTAAATAAAAATTCCATAGGGAAATACAAGCGTAATACAGGTATATCTCTTCTGTTTTCCTGTTATATATGTTCATATTCATTAGAGAAATACTATCATCGCTACTAATTAATTAGTTAGATTAATTTATATTCTTTATTGGTAATAACGATGTTTGATTGATTGTTGATTTTTCACGGCACGCAGATTTAACTGAAACTTCCCTCTTGCGTTCACTTTTCTCCTCTTAAGTGATCTTTATTGGTTGAAACTCTTCTGGAGAATTGAAATTATAGTTATGAAATACGCTGTTTGCTAATACAGTTTTTATGGAAACAAAAACCATCGTTCCAATCACTTCAACAAAGTTTTATGTAAACTCATTTAACTGTTATTTGACGAAATGGAAAACTGAGATGTGAATTTTGATGTACGAGCGGCAAATAAAATTTTCCAGAGCTAATGGAATTTATTAGAGTTATGGTTGTGAGCACTCTTTATCCTTAAAAAGGCTATCCATTAAACTTCAATGAAAAGTACTTGTGGAATTTTCGGAATGTATGTATATATACATTATGGATATAGGTTGTTTTGTTTGGTTTTGGTGGTTTTAACAAGGAAGAGGTCCTATGATGATCGAATATCGATTCAAGTTCTGTAAGAGCGAGCTGTTTCTGCTACATGAAAGAGGAATTCACCGGTAAATTATTTTTATAAAAGGGAACGTTTTAATATGTAAGGATTTAGTGTAGAAACTCGAGGGAAGTTTGAGTGAATATCCGTGCAGGTAATTTTCATCTCCTCACATTAATAAATAATATTAATGTTATTGAGATAATAAAATCAGTGGAGAAGTTCTAGGAGATATTTATATTCTATATCGTAGTCTCCTGGTCAAATGGTAATTGTCACGGACGTCGGATCTTCACTGGCGGACGCACGCAGGTTTAGGTCATGCTGCTGGTCATATTACTTGAGGTTTTCCAAGTATGTCCTTAATTTCACCAGAACAATGCCAGTATGGTACCTAGATTAAGATTCCGAACCCTATCTTCCAATTGTCTGCCCCCGGAAGCGTGCTTGCAGACTGACTCCAGACTTCAGAAACGACACGGACTGCTGAGTTCTTTAGTTGCATAACTGTCTCATAAATATAACTCAAATTAGTGTTCAATTTTTACTTACCCAGAGGAGAAGAGCTGTACAGATTGCTAAAAATCTGAACCCATCTACATCAAATCTGAAACGTAATAACTGTTAGATAAAACAATATTCAAAAGTAAAACTGCATGGGCCAAAGTTGCCTAAAGGCCTTAAAATTCGATTCAATTCAAAATTAAAAACCGTCTTATTATTAACATATACAAGAATCTAATCTAGGATGTTCGGATTTTCGAATCCAGGTATCGGATTCTCAGAATCAGGTTTTGAATACAGGGATCCGCATCCACTATTCGAGTATCCAGCCATATCTACTTTCTGCTCCATATCTCTTCAGGTACTCCAGTGAAACTGAAAAAAAAATCGTGAATAAACTCAAATCATAACAGCCGGCAGCATTAATGAAATTTTCAGTCGTAGAGGTTTCTCTGACCTTCTCCCCTTTCAACTGCCAGCCCGAATCCTGCGACTTTAATCGCTAGTCTAGAGGAACTGGCTAACAATTGAAATGATATCAACATGCACGGCAGTGCATGAGCCAAGTTCTTCACGTCAGAAAACGTTAGCACTGCCAGAAGCATGTTATACAGGAACAAGAGTTTATGGCAAAATCGACGATTTGGGGGCCCCGTAAGAAAAAAGATGTTAAAGATAGGAATATGAGCTTTTGCCGTTAAGGAGATATGGTAAATATGTGCAGATGTACAAAATTTCATATTCGTATCTCAAACTATGTTCTAGTTGTGGACCC
>JAGDQP010000243.1:6196-16500 GCA_022664845.1 Lepisma saccharinum
ACACACACACACACACTCACTCACTCACTCACTCACACACACACACAAAACATCAATTTTGTTTTGTCACCAAGACTCAGGACCAAAATGAACCTTCAAAAACATTTTTCCAAAATCCAGAATTTCGACAAACCAACTAGACACCGCTCCACCCTTGGCAAAATATCAACAAAACCGGACATCACCTGGACCAAATTCAGACCAACGCCAACTACGATTGTATTGAAATACCTCCAATCAATTTAAGGACTGTTTCACAGACACAAACTCGAAATCTTTACGAAAGACAACCATCGCACCGGAGCTTTGCTTGTAAACTGCCTCAAACAAATCCAAAAAGCACACTTCTCAGCAAACAACACACCAAACAGACAATTTTACAAACACCTACTCTTGAAACAAAGCCAGAGCCTTCACCAGCCTAACCTGACTTGACTAAGCCACAAATACTTCTACTTTCCAAACCCTGCAAGATAAATTTCCAATTTGAGAGAATTAATACCGCAAACATTTTCTGGTACACTCTAGATTAACAAAAGCTTGCCACACTTGAATAATTCCACGAAACTATCAGAAATATATCAACAAATGACAACATCCCATCCAAAGTTACGCAAAATAGCCATTCGCTAGCACAATTTGACATTAAATCAAGAAGAGTTTTAAAAAAACTCAGTGAACAACAACCTTTGCAACCCGATTTCCAACTCGAGAGAAAAACTCAATCAACCCTGACTTTGAACAACTCCTTCATATAGGATGGCGTTAACTTGTAAACTCTGACAACATCACGAACCAATAAAATATGAATATGGCCTTTAGTTCAAAAATCCGATCACGTACCTTGGATACTATTAATTGACCGGCACCTGAGAATGACTTAACCTGACTTTTCGAAGGTCACACAATTACCCAAAGACTCAAGTTCAAGGCAACATGTTTAGAAATTAGTATTATTTCCGCACTTACCTTATTTGAGAATTTTATTTTAATTATTCTTTTACAGTTTTAAATCCTTAAATTTTCCTTTATAGAATCTTTGCCAATCCTTTACTTCAGTGATTTAATTTTGTTCACTCTTTTCTTAATTTCACCATCATCTTTTTTCCTTTCATGCGATCACGATAACAGACGTCATATTTTTTACCAAACTAAACTAATCAAGAAAATTCACAAACTATACTTGAAAATAACTTCCTCGTTTCTCTTTGCTTTCACATAATGAAACACGTGGACATTTACCGTCTTTTTAAAACGAACTAGAATTATTTTTTCCATGTTCTAACCACGCCCATTACCACCTTGAATCTGAGGGGTAACCTTCTGAAACCACCGCTGAAACCAAATGGCGCTACAGTCTATCACTATTGCCAGATCTCCGATACAATCATCAGCCCTCAGAATCCAAAAATATGGCGGAAGGCGTATTAAACAAAGTCTTTGTAGCGAGATAAAACAAAGCTCGCTACACCTAAGATCAATGGGGACCGACAGACAGACATGATAATATCTTCCTTTATTCATTGACGTTCATATGGGTGCACTAAAAAGGGAATTAAGATACACACAGGAATCTTTTGATCACTTTCCTTTCACTTTTTCTAACCAGTTAGAGCTCATCTAGAAACAATTATGTTAACGTGGGAAATGAATAAAATGTTTTAAGTGGTATCTGGTATAGAACTTGTGTTATCTAAGTAATAATCTAATTACTTTTACCTACATACGAGACGGAATTTTCATATTTGTTTTTCGTTACATATTTTAAGAAGTATGACTCTAAAATAATTAATCTTTAGTTTACTGCAAAGAAGGCAAATTGAGTGATTATTGTTTTATTTAAATCCATGTTAATTAAGGTTTTGGCAACTATGTTTTTATTTTAGAAGACGTCAGCCATCTAGTTTTCATCTGGTAGCTATAAACAAATTTAACAGAACATTAAAGTTAGATTTGGTTTATAGTTACTTAAACGAGTTGCACACTGGCGTTAGATTGGCTTAATTCCTTTAGCTTTATATACACAGACGTTTCATTGGCTTTTGATTACCTTGTTGTTTTTATAAAACACGCATCTAAGCACTTTTCTTATTGGCCCTTGTTTATTTACATGCTTAACTAGGTTATTTGAATGTATGCGATTGGTCCTGTCTTTGATACATGTTTTAAATGGAGTTACCGAGTGTATGCATGCACTGAAGATGCGTTCACGCGTTTTGTACATTTATATTGAAGAATAAATGAGTTATCCCCTGAAAAAAAAATACAATTGATTATTTTTCGACATTTAGTGTATCAGCAAAGTATGAATGTGTATCAAATTTGAACAGTTAATCGCATCACAAAATGCTATATATTTCACGATACGTTTTTTAGAATCATAGGGTATAGTAAAGTTGGCGTTTAGGGAAAATTTGGAAAACTTCTTTTTGGTCTATTGTTTTCTTTTTCTACATTTTCTTGGCACGACTTTTGAATATGAAGTTGACTAACGGCTTCGGAACTGTTACTTATTAGATATGTCTTTGTTCATAGTTTCTTTTTTAAATATACTATCAAGAACAAAACACATGGAAAAAGCTATTATAATCAGTTGGCGCAACGTCGTTAGTGTAATCAAATCTATGCTTCCATTTAGCATAATTGTTACAGCAAGGATAAGTATCCAATTGTCTATATAATGATGAAACGTGCTGTGCATTGGTATTGAATTTTGTGTGTGTAAATATTAGTTTTACCTAATATTTATCTGCAGCGTTTTGATCTAACATAATGGACATTGGTGTTTATTTGGAAGTTCTCAACATATTGTAATTCATTTTCCATCCAAACAGACAAAATGGTGTCATTGTTTCTAGCTAACATTGGTCAACATTTATTTAGAACGTTAAAGAATATTTTCTCTCCAGAAAAATTAACAGATGAACCCTTTGCTAAAATTGAAGAAATTTTACATCAGCTGGTCAGCTGGTGGTCGGCGTTTTTCGGGACATCTGTCGCAGGATTCTTTCGGACAACAAACTTACATTACAATGAGTCATCCAAATAGTTTTCAATATATTGTGAACACATTGTGTTCAAGAAGTATATAGAAAGTTTTCCTGAAATATAAAGTACACAAGAAGCAGGAATATTGCCAGATCCCCTAACAGGGGTATCACCCTCTAAATTGTCAAGTATCTCCCAACTTCAAACATTATTACACTTAAATGTCGATAAAAAAAACATTCAGTTTCACCAGGCGAATGTCGCGATGGCACTTTAAGTAAGGGTCCAATCGTCTACTTAACCCATTTTGACCTGAGGCAAAGAAGTCAACAGGTTATAAAACAATTTAATTCAGTTCAATAGAAACCTTACGAAACTACACTTAAACACCCTCAATTTTGACTTTACAACCCTCCTCCTCCCCTCTTCAAACTGAAAATCCTAGCAGAGCCTCTGTACGAGGAATTCAAAATGTATCTACGCAATCTCACTAATTATATATTAACAGTTTTATTGGGGAAAATCAGAGAAATTGTTCAGTCAAAATGCGCACAAAAGAATGTACTTTGGAGTGAAAAATATTTCGTTTCAAACATTTATCGAAAATAAAATATATAGAGTCAGTTTTCGTTAGTGTTTTAATTTATTTGTATCTGACAATAAATCGTATTTATTCACGACAATGTAATTTTTTTTATCAGATTATAAAGAATTAAGAAATTTCCAATGTCAGCTTGAAATCAAATATTGATGGAGACAAAGGTCCACACGTTTCTCTCACGGTAATCAATTGAATCAAAGAAGTAGAGATCAATAATGTGGTTTTAAGCAAACAAAAAAATGCGAGGGAAGATAACCATGGCAACGTGGGACATTGCGTGTTATGATGAGCAATAAAAGTCTCCATAGCCTTCTTTCCTGTTGACACCAACCTCTTGACACGCTTTCCAGTTTTGTCGACCGTTAAGAGGTTTTGGATGGCCATTTTCTTATGTGTTTCTAAAGAGTTAAATATAATTCTGCGTCGATCTTGGAAAGTGTTTGTGGATTACTTAACTCTTCATCGTAACAAACTAAAATGATACGGAAAATCAAGATGTTTGATTGAGTAACATTCTGTTAAAATGAAGGAATCTATGTTTGTGTGTTATATTGCTGGACAAATTTACCAAAACACAGTGGTGCCAGGTATAATGTCAAACTAAATTTTAGGTGCGCGGTGAATAACCTAAAACATTGGAATACGAAAATTAAAGTAATACAAAATAGATTGTTAATCAATACGGAAAATCATTAAAAGTGTAATTGTTTCTTTTTTCATTGAGTTTACTTCCTGGAGACTAAGAAATAGCAATTACATTAATGAAAGTGAATAATCCGAAGCTACAAAATCTGCTACAGTTACAACATCGGGAAATATTATCAATATATATTCCTTCACCGTATCCTCTGCTTCGAAAGTATAACATTTTCGGAATAGCTATCTTAGCTTGGAACTATTACAGTTTAACGGAGACTTGTTCAGTTTTCATGTAAGTATCCTTACCTTACACGTAGAGTGAACAATACGATTAGAAATTGTGTGCATAATTTCTTACTGTAGTTCTAGGAATGTGTAATTCTGTTGTTACATGACATGGTGCTTATTTCTGTTCATGACGCTTTCCTAGTTAAAGGGAATCACTTCCATATTTAATTCTGAAATTTAGTTGAAGGAGGAAGTTATTAGCACAGTTCCAAAATTTGTTAACGATTTTATGTCTTCCAATCTATATACAAAACATTAGGCTCGTTTCATCGATCCATCTACCGACTTCATCAGACACGTTATGAATCAGATCTGACATTTTCCATTGTAGTTTTCCAAAATTTTATTTCATTTTGTAAAGGTATTTTTTTTTAATTCCAGTTCTCCATTGCAATTTTAATTGATGTCTATAATTGTTGATGATCTCTAGCAATGATTATTGTTTTTGTAACGCGACCATGTTTTCTAGGATTAATTAAGTTTCCCACCAATGTTCTACGATAGTTGATTTGCCTGTTCTAGTAACTGCTGTTCTTATATTTCAGTTTCGATAGCTTTTCCTGTCCGACCCGGACACTTGATCACAATTACGCTTCTCCACACAACATCAAACTATATTTGTAGTGAACAATGTGTTCCGAAAACAGTTCACACAATATGTTCTAGTTTTATCACATAATATATTATCTTGTCGTTAAATTAATATGAAGCACACAATTCTGCGGCATAAAGTATGAACTTCTGGTGTGCTTATGCCCAACTTATGCACAGAAAGTTCACTTAATAGGGGTAAATGTACTGAAATTGTTCAAAAAACCAACATTAGGTAATGTGAACTATGGGAAATATTAACTAAATGTTCACCAGAACCCAATAACAAGACATATTCAACCTACACAAAAAGCTCACTTTCTTTAGTCGGTTCTTATAAAGTGTACATGCTTTTTACACATGCTAAAGTTCAGTTTTGGTGAAGCTTTTTTTTTTCAGGAGTTTTCAGTGTAGGATCTTACGCAAAAAACGTGTATTTTATAGAATGTCATTTGCTTTTGGCTTTCGCTGGTTAGTAACTAAATAGCTCTGATCAGTGACGGCGTAAGGCATGCTGCGGCCCGGGGGTAAGTGAACTTGATTTATGCCCTCTCGCGAACACAATCGTGTACACAGACTGCTATATTGGCCACAATATCATTGTTATAGTAGGCGCGAAAATTCGTGTACTTCAATTATTTATACTCTTAGAATGAATATTTTCTTGAACTAATTTCCATGTTTTTAGTGTCTACCTATTTAAATGGGTTCACCCTTTCTTTGGGGAGGGAATTCATTTTGGAAAGGGTTTTTAATTTGTTTTTCCTTTTACACTATCCTTTATTTATTATACAAATTGGGCCATCAATTAGACCTACATATTCATCATTGACTTCTTAAGTTTCCCGGACCCCAATTCCCTGTGGTATCTCTGGAATTCGTCCTTTCTGCGATGTATAATATACAGATCAACACACAATTTGCATATGAATAATAAGGGATTTTACTCTAATTTCCGGTGCACATTGCCATATGAAAGCTAAACTAACACAATTTTCTCTAAGATATTGCTGTTTACATTAACCAGCTGTTAGAAATAATTACAGTAATCATAGTTACGAAATTAAAGTGAAAGAGCTTATACCTCTCTATTATATATTATTCCTGACTTTAAGCAAACTGTTTCTCGATAAAGACTCTTGCACTCAAGTTAAACTTTTGTGAGGTGCTCTCTTGTGAGCATAAAAGAACTAATTCAAAAAAAAAAGTTACATGTGCACTTGTATAGAGGTGTAAATTATAAAATAACCAACATAAATTAATTGATTGTAAATTAACATTTTGTAGATTAGTTGCGCCCTATTTTTCTGTACTATTAAAGCAACACTTATCAGAAAACTACAATATATTTTGACAACGATAGAAATTAAATCAAGACATCAGCGAGTTACGCTGTTGAAGACTGCCTGCCATAGTCGCGTTCCTAATTAACGAGGTTCTTGTACATACAGGAAATCGCTTCCGCAAAACCATCGGTAAAATACGTCATCTTGATTGTCCAAAGCGTTGCAGAATCTGTAACTACCAGTTTTCTGTGCATACCGCCCCAAAAAAATGTAGTTTCGCAGTTTCTTCCGTTATTCTTCATTTGTGAATTATGGGGGCGGGGGATCATCATGAAAGCTTAACAAGCTGGTATAAGAGAAGTAATTAACATGAGTATACAACGAACGTATTTAACTATTGAAGAACAAAGCAGCCAAAGTTTGTCTATTTTATTGATTGTCAGGATTGATTTCTGGAGTGATCAAGTTTCTAGTTATCGAAAATTTTTGCACAATAATATTCAAAAGAAAACGTTAGTTCTAATTTACTTGTCAACTCTGCTCAGATTTCCAGCTTGATGTTATCTTTCTTGCGTGATAACTTCTGAGTTTATCGATTATACCTTCTCCCCCACTTTTCATTCATCCATTATTTCAAGAAGAACCTGGCTATAATGTTATGCAACTCTCCTAACTTCACGAAACTTTCTCTTCAGTGGAAAGTGCTCTTCGTGCTATCAAAAGTAAAGTTTTCCACTGGATTTCGTAGCATTATCTTGGTAGCAAGAATTATACAGTTTAGTGTTGTATTATAAAGCTTATTGTCATCATTTATTAGAAACATACATTATTTTTTGTCGGCAAAGTTAAGTTAGATGATTCGGTAGATTTATTAATGGCTTATATAAGTAAACTAATCTACTTTTCCTAATCAAACCTTCTCGATTTATTGGCAAGATGGAAAACTAACCTAACTTTAGCTAAGCTAACATTTACTGGTGACAGAATAACAGACAAATTTTGCATTTAATAATACACGATATGATTCCATCTCAAATTCTTCCCCTTGTTAATAACTATCCACTATAAAATTGTCTCTGACGGCGAGATATACCTAGTTTTAAGTAAAAATTAAATAAGTGATTGTAAAGAAAAGATCTTCATAATGTGTGTCTTTACTATAGCTTAAAGTAATAGTGTCTGTGTGAGAAGGAGTGGGGGAACTTGGCAGCTAGGACCTCAACTAGAGCTACGATTCTGGCATTCGCTTGGTGGAATTGAGCAAAAATTCTGGAAACGCTCAGTCAGGATGTACGCCGTAAGAAGGCCTCAAACTTGTGCTTCTCCAACGCCTGAAATTAAAACTATTAGACCACAAACCGGCAATGTAGCTGGCCTATTATTATCATCACTATGAATTAATAAATAACTTTTATTTTCTGTCGTTGAATTTATTAATACTTAATTATTAACTTATTAATAAATTACCGAAAAGAGATCTATTGAGAATTCAGAATTTTAGAAAGAATGAAGTATCTCTCAATCCCTTCTGACCTAGGTCCTCACGGAACCATGCCCTGCTTCTGTCAGCCTTCCGTCCTTCTTCAATAAGGTGTATGCTGTGAACCAGCAGCAAGATTTCCGATTGATTCCGACAGTTTATCTTCCCAATAGATGTCAGCTCTCAGATATATAACATGATTATGTTTTAAATAATTCATACAGAGCTAAATTACACGAAATGCAATCAATTTAATAAATAAATGCGAGTAATTACAAAAAGAAAGAATTCTACTGGGAACATAAATAATCTTAACAATTTGAAGTTAAAATTATTGTGAGAAAGTACAACAAAGTACCTAATCTTATATGTTAATACATTTCGTAAAATATTAATATGTTAAAAACACTTCGTTGTGGAGACATATCTGGAATCAATAAAAACGTGATTTACTGTCATAAAATAACTATTGTTCAATTAACTTGGTTGTTTGTTTATGTAAAACCTGTGGCAATAGGTTGGGTATATCTGCAGCGCAGAGAACATGCATCTAATCACGTCCATTGTGCTTTTCTACATTAATTTTAACTATGATCAATACTATACTTTCGTTTACGAAATATGAAACTTTAAGTCGTTGTCTATTCACTTCTATACTCTGACACCTGTTTGATGAAAAATACGTAACAAAATGATTTCAAAACTTTCCGGAACTAGGACTACTGTGCATTATGACAAACATTATCATCATTGTCAACGTCAAAATACAGATACCTTATGTAAGAATCCCTATCTTATAGTACAATTTTAATCATCGTAACGACCTCCGATACCGGTAATTTGAATGTTAACCCGTACGTAATTTGTCACACTCAGAATTGTAATGTTACCAGGTGCGTAAATATGAAACCGGAATTTATGTACAGAAAAGACACAATGATTGCATGACAATGCTAAGAACTATTTTATTCGAAGTATTGGCCATCGCTAGCGATGCATTTCTGCCATTGTTCCGGCAATGTGTGGATGACAGACAAAAAAAAAAAAAAAAAACTGTGCCTCTTGTGCTGAAAACCAGTTATCGTTCATTTTTGTAAGATTTGAAGCGCTGGTCAGCAAGTGCGTATCCCATGGATGCAAATAAGTGAAAATCGGAAGGAGCCAAGTCTGGTGAGTAAGCCGCATGCGGAAGGATTTCCCAGCCAAACGTCGCAATCGTTTCCTTGAACGGTTTTGCTGTGTGGGAGGGTGCATTATCACTTTATGTTGTCTTTGGACATATTCTGGTCGTTTTTCACGCAAAGCTTGATGCAAATAGATCATTTGTTGTCGGTAACGTTGGGTATTAACGGTTTCGCCAGATTTCAGCAGTTCATAATAGATCCCATCAAACACAAAGCATTGTCTTCCGTCCATAGCGATTTGGTCTTGCAGTCGATGTCGCCGGTTCTCCTGGAGTTACCCATGATCTTTTACGCTTTGGATTCTCGAAATAGATCCACTTTTCGTCACCAGTCACAATTCGATGGAGAGATGATTTCCTTTTGTACCTGGCGAGCAGAATTTTCAAGTGGTTTTTCGGTTTTCCTGCTGTCGTTCAGTCAATGCATGTGCAACCCATTTTCCCACCTTCTGAATCTTGCCAGTGGGTTTTAAACGTATGGAAACTGCTTTTCGTGTCACATTTAATTGATCTGAGAGTTGTTGTTTGAGCGTCATTCCCATCCAACAAAGCTTGCAATTCGCTGTCTGCAAACATTTTCGGTAGTCTTCCACGTTCTTCGTTTCTCACCTAAAAATCGCCACTTTTAAATTTTGTAAACCACGCATAGCTCTGTGACTAACCAAGAGTATGATCACCGTTATCTTCGACAAGCATGCGATGCGATTCTGCAGCAGTTTTCTTCAAATGGTAACAAAAAATCAATGCTGTCCGCACATCGTACTTTGTAGGTACAAATTGCACCATGTTCAACGCTATTAAACACTACACTATGACATGAAACTTGTCTGGTTGTGAGTTGCAAATCGTTATCAGCAGTCAGTACAAGCAAGTGGCGTCAAGGCCGCAGTTTTACGGTAACCACAGTGACAGCTAACGCCGTCTATGCACAAATTCCGGTTTCATATTTACACACCTGGTAGTGGTCACCGTGCACTTGGTGACCGCTCTTAGTTTAACTGACTATCACTGGTTAGAAATACGAAAGTGACAATAAAAGTATATTTTGTGTTTTCACTCGGTTCATAAAGTTTAGGTAAATGTAGCTTAGCTTGTTGTATTGTACGCTTATACAAAATGTTTGGTACATCTTGAAAATTTATACCTTGATGGAAGTGCAATTCCGTTGAGAGAGAGTACACTTCTTGTTCTGTCCTAAATACCGAAATACAAAAACATTTCTAAAATAAAGCGATAGAAAGCAAAGGA